>MDYQ01000108.1:0-89797 GCA_003024175.1 Planoprotostelium fungivorum
CGGTTGGCTCTGCACGAAGTTTTCTGATATTGTTCTCATGACTTTCTGGGGAAAATTGTTGAGACAAGACAGAGACAAGAGTTGCTTGTGTCTTGTCTCGTACCGTCTCGCGTGATAAAAATGGCGAGACAAGACAGAGACCGAGACAAGCAATTTTTTGTCGAGACGGATCTGAAAAATGCAAGACAAGACAGAGACACAAATTTTTATGTCTCTGCAGGTCCTTACCCTGCGCATAATAAAAAATGTTGAACCTAAAACAAAACTCAAAAAACACAAAACAGAAGATAAGGATGATCTATTTTCTAATTGGCTACTAGTGGAGATAGGGTTTTAAGATAGATAAGGGAGGGATAGAGATAAGCAGGGCATATTTGGTCCAGGTGACTTGTACAGCATCAGGATTTCTACCTGATGGAATGACAATAATGATCTTTCCTGTGCTCTCCATCTCCTCTGCTTTCACAAATGTGACACAGTGTGATCCATTGTAGCCCACTCCCTCATGGTTGATTTTCTTCATCAAGTTGATGTATATCATATTTCCATTCACAGTAGGTGGCATTGATGTTTTCCAGCTGACGTAAGTATTATTACTTATACCATGGATGATTATCACCTGAATGCACCACAAAATAGCCCTATCTCAATTTGATGTGTGTCTAGAGATGCACATCCAGATATTTTTATGGGTGGTTTTCCTTCATGCATTATGAGCTCTCCTCCATCTGCCAATGTTATCATTGTGTAGGTACATTTACAGACCCACCTCCAAAAGGTACTACCTCAGTCTCTAGCCCAAATGATGTAAATGCTGAAGGTGAAAAGTCCTCAGGTGAAGGCTTTGAATACAGTCTCTGTGTGGTGTGTCTAGGAACTGGATTGTATGGAGGTTGGTGGCTCATGGGTGAATGCACAGGAGGTAGATGGCTTAGGTGGGTATACACTGGATATGGGAGGAAGAGTGGGTCTGGCATGACTGCTGCCTGTTGATGCCCACCATTTGCAGGGTTGAATGATAGAGCAGACTGTACATGTCAGATCCTTAACAGACTGGATTCTCACAGGATTGTATCTGATGGGTTCTTGGATGTGATTAAGGGCCATAGGGGAGGTAGGAGTGCTTTTCTGGACATCCTCTGATTTCATTGAGTTGAATTTCTTAAAGTTTTCCTCTTGTTGCTGCTTCATCTGGGTGTCTAATAGAGCCTTCTTCCTGTCCTCATTCTCCTGGTGTTCTTGTTCTTCCTGCCTCCTCTTCTCCTTCTCATCTGCCTTTTTTTTCTTCTCTTCTTCTGCTCTCTTCTTCTCTTCAATACCATTATGCTCCTTTACATTGTTCAGTGAAATTTGAAGATGAAGTTCTCACTTGGATATTCTTCTCCTCTACTGTCTTTAATTCAGAACCAAATATGGCCTTCTTCTGCTCGCACAAAATGAGAAAATTCTTCCAGTGAAGGTCTTCATACAGGATATATGGATTGCCTACAACAAGCAGCATGCATGCTGGTGATATGTCAGTGATATCATTGTATGAATTTATACCTGCTCTTGACAAAGCAGAGTTCATCTTCCTTGGGTCCTTGAGAATGCCCAATCTGTGTCTCATATCCACATCCACAAGACTTTTGCTACTTCTCACAGTGGATACAATGATGACTTTGCGCTCTGTACCCTGCATTTCATTGAGATGTGTGTTCAAGTGAAAGGATAATACCTGAAACTCCTCTGGAGAGCCAACTTTGATGTCAGGAACCCTAAGGAGTTTGGAGAGGAACTTGGCCTGTAATGAATAGGGTGTAATTATCCCAATATCCTTTCCTGTGATGCTCCTCTCCTTGTCCCTCATCAACTGTGCCACCTGAGATATGTCATCATCTGTCTTGTTCACTGATAGTCACCAATTCCTCAATCTGTGCTGCTTCATGTTTGTTGAACCATGATGGATCATCAACCTATATTACATTCAATGGATGCATGTTGATAATGATTCACCTTCTGCTCATTGATACCATCAACTGCATAAAAGCAGATGGGATATTTCTTGTTGCAGAGCACAGGTGAATTCAGCATGAATTTCAACTTTTCTTCAGGTCCCTTTGCCTCAAGAGGTTCACCTGTGAACATCAGAATGTATCAGTGCAATCAACAGAGTTACCATTGTAGAACTGCTGAGAAAGCATCTTTAGAATCTCTTGGTGAGAACGGTAGTTGTTGACCAGCTTGATGCTGCACTGAGGATGGGAGTGATAGATATCATTGGTGCTCAATCGCGTCCTGCATCAACAATGAGAAGAGATAGTACTTGTGCACTCACATGATGGACTCTCCTAGCTTATGATGTATGGCACTTGATGAATGGAGGATAGGACCAATCTGTTTGGGATCTCCTGCCATGACAAGTACAGATGATCTAGACATGAGAGATATGGGCAGAAGGGCCTCTGGCTCCAACATTTGACTTGCCTCATCCAGTATGACATGAGTGAAATGGTGTTTCATTCCCAACTGCATTGATTGTGAGAAGAGGTTGAATGAATAAATGAATGAATGATATACATACACCAAAGAGGGTAGCAGCTGTTGCAGAGGTAGAGACCACCACTCTAAAGTCTCTCATCCGTCCCATGGGAAAGTCAAACACATTCTTCTCCTGATCGTAATCGGTGTATTTCATGACATCATCCTCCACTCGGTTGCGGCTGAAGTGGAATGCAAAACATCTATCTTCATCAGGTCAAGTGATAACAATGTATTTGATTCACCTGAACAGCTCAGTGGTCTTCAGATGTTGTAGCTGCTTGACAAAGTAATTGGCAGCAGCATTTGACTGAGTGCAGACAAGGATCTTAGACTTGCTTTCATTGGCCAAGATTTGGATAATCAACTCCAAGAGAGCTCTTGATTTACCACATCCAAATGCGCCAAACAGTAGATAAGGGATGTGTCCATGAAGTCTGTATCATTTAGATCATTCATGAAATGAACCACACCTGTTGATGACTGACAAGATGGCCTCCACTTGTTTCTTGTTATTGGTCACTTCCTTGTCTTTCCACACCAGGTCCTTCTTCTGCTTCATCTTCTTCTCCTCAATCTCTTTGGGGGCTTCTGTGGGCCAGATGATGTCAGGATCAGCCTTGTCCAATGCTCTGTGCATGTTTCTGAAGGACATGCGACTTCCTTCAAACCGTACATTGAAAAGACCTTTGGAGAGGTTGACAACTTGTGGAAACCGGGGATTGAACATCAAGAGCACTTCATCCCTTCCCACCTGCCTCCCTTACTCTCTTCTCTTTCCTTTACTCTCACCTTGGTAACAATTCCCTCGTACTCTACATCAGTTGTGCCTGGTATCCACACATATCTGTTTCCTTTCAGCTTGGATAGTGCATCAAAGAGAGGCTCACATGCTATCTCTGTAGAGTACAGAGGGTCGCTTCTCTGCGAGACCAGGGACCTTGAGGATATAAACATCAGGCTCGTAATTTCCTCCCATTCGTTGTACGTCTTCATCAGTCTGAGATCATCTGTCAGCAATGAAGATGAACAAGCTTGTACCATGAGTCTGATCACTGTAGATCGTAAGTCAAACTTCCTCATGTTCTTCTTCTGTTGCGCTTCCTCAATCCACAGAAGATTGTGGTAGAGACGAGTGTAGTTGTCCTTCAACTTCCACGCGTTCAGCGTCGAGAAACTCTGTTCACGTTATTCCCACATCCATACGTATTCCACCTCACGTCTTGGATATCAATGTCTCGTTGAAGATTGTCAGGAATGGGATACTCTGGCAATTTCTCTTCGTAGTGAGTCTCTGTGTTGGTGTGAAAGTGGGTCTTGCTCATTCGCTCTGGGGGAATGTAAGCCCGGATGATCTTCCGTTCAACATTGTCCTCCTCAGGGGCTTCTTTGCTCAGTATCCTTACATCGTTATCAACTTACGCTGATAGGCGCCAAGGGGCCCCATCTGAGAGATGATGCTGTTTATGTCGTCTGGTGATCTGATCTCATGATGGACCACGTGGGACTTCACAACATTTCCGGAAAATCGCAGTACGATGTGGATCTGTTGATTGAATGAGATAAACATCGCTTTGAAGGTCATCACCGTGTAGTGACCAAAGGTCTGTGGCTCAAAGCTGAACTGAATGGATCATTAGAGAATGGAGGACGAGATTCAATTCACCGCAAGGGCTAATTTATCTGCGGTTGTGATGCAGGTGGTTGTGAAACGGTCCATCTTACAGTATTGAGTTTGAATGGCCACCTGCATTCATCAAACTCTGAGAGGTGTTGATCCCCACCTTCTTTAGCTCGATGGTCATGGGGCGAAGGTTGTGGATGAACAGCTTGAAGGGGTATTTACCTCCAGGTCGAACGTTGGTCAACGTGTGAAAGCTCTGTAGAGGGTGAGTGAGACCTTGGAGGTCCGATTGGAACGCACATCACTGATGTTTATCTTGGCATTGATGCTGTCTGAACTGGTCTCCATTTTGATCTCATCTTCATAATCCCTGGTGGAGTTGAAGTTTGGGCTGATTCCTATCCACTGATTCTGATCGACTTGGATCTTCTTTTGTTTCAACAACTCGAGAGCTCTCTCTTTTCTGTGGAAACCAACTGTAGCTGTGTTACCAGGCCATATCTTGATTCGAGCCATCTGATATCGTATGAACTTCTCGAACAATCGTCATACATCAAAAAGACTCACGTCAGGCAAGTGCTTGTATAGAAGCTCTTCCGTAAGAATCACATTCTTGGAAGGCCTCAGAGTGACAAAATAGTCCAACGTGACTTGGCCCTCTTCAAAAACAGTTAGCGTGACGATCGTTGTTAATTGATGTGGTATGGATAATCTTGAGATGATTACCTTTCTTCATGGCTTGGTTGACTCCACTGGCTTATGTTCTGGTTCCCCACAGAATGTTGCTGGCCCAAATCTGGAGCATTCGCGGATTTGAGAACACGACCGAGGAGCCCTTTCGGAACCTCGCATCCCATCCGAAGTGATGTAAATGATCACAAACAGCAGTTTCACGAAACTCAAGACACCCTATACTCTGACCTTATCAATACCTCCACCCAGATCAAGAATTTAGTCGCAAAGAATAAAGTTGCTCGTTTATCATCTAATTGGATCCCTTGACGATAGCGGGCTTGACAGACAAAGCTCTGACGAAGCTATTGAAACCATCGTCCTTGGGAACATATCCTCCATCAGGGTTGCTCAGCTTGAAGGTCTCGGCGTTACCGATGCTCTTGGCGTTGACGTTGAGGGTCTTGTCTGAGGCCACGCTGAGGTACTGGTTGTTCCTGTTCGACTTGAAGGCAACAGTGCTGTTGCTCCCTGCAACCTTGACGATGGTCCACTCCTCCCAGTCGCTGACTCTTCCCACCATCTGTGCGGTGTTCTGGGCGGAAATCACATCAGAGCTCTCCTCGCTGCGAACGGCAACTCGGCCAGAAGAACGTTCGGAGAAGCCCCACAGCTGAGAGAAATCAGACCGTAGACGAGTGGAGGACCCACCTGTCTGTATGTGAGGAAGTTGGAAGGTCCGTTGGCGAGGACGTTGGAGGAGGCGGTGTCGAGGGAGAGGTAAGCGTTGGCGGAGACAGAGAAGATGTGGTACACATTGCTGTTGTCAGATCCCTTGGGAGAGGGATCGCAGCCCTGGAGGAGTCCGGTGTTGGTCCAGCATCCGGGCATTCTCTTGATGGGCTTGGAGATACCCAAGTTCTCGGTCAGAGGGACAGTTTTCTAGAAAGACACCTCAGATGAGATGTAAAAGGTGGACTCACAGCTAATTTACAGTCGGGCTCGTTGTTACCCTTGACGTAGGGGGCCAGGGGTGGGCAGTTCTTCACATTGTTACCGAATCCCATGTCCTACTACGTCAGTCGATGATTCATCAGGAGAGAACTCACGGGGTTGTCGTTACTGCATCTGGGCTCCTTGATGGCAGCAGCCATGACCTGCAGAGAATCAACCTCGACTGAAAAATAGAATGTGTGTTGATACTCACGGTGGGGTCCCATCCAGAGACGAAGTCACCGTGGAAACCGTAACCAGTGGGGTCACCCATGGACCAGACGAAGTTGTTCTGTCCCTTTCCGTGGGGGAACTGTCCGATACCGTACAAGTGCTCGTAGAACAATCCCGGAATACGAACGGGGTGGCTGTTGGGACAGTCTCCTCCGTTGGGCTGTCACGTGATCAGACCGTGATCCATATAGAAGGAGAGTCACCTGGTTGCCGTTGCTGATGGGGTAGCTCATGTGAGACTTGTGGTCGGCAGAGTCCAGGTTCTTTCCGTCCCAGCACATGGGGAACCTACCAGAGTCAATCTGCGTCGGATGCGATGACGCATGGAGGAGCGTCCACCCACCAGATCTGAGCTCTGAGACCCTGAGGGCACTGGTTGGTGGCCAGACCTTCCCAGCTGGGTCCCTCCTTGAAGCCACCTCCGTTGTAGTTCAAGCTGAGGAGAGTGAGTGGACGGGGAGATCGTCTATCTATACCAAACGTAGCTGACGGCGTTGTGCTTCACACTTCCGTCGTAGTTTCTTCTGGTCGGGTCTCCCGCCAACATTCTGAGTCCTGATGAAGATGAGTTCAGCGATCGGAGGATCGAACGATGAGATGGAGGAAGATCGTTCACCCTTGGGGATGGGTTGCCAGTTGGGATCAGTCTGGTTCTTGCCAGTTGCACCCTCTACGAAGAGTGTTAGATGTTGACGACCCAGATGGACATTCACTTCTGGAGAGATAGTACACAGTGAGTCCAGAATCGGGGACGAGAGAGTAGGTTCCGTTGGGCCAGCGGTAGTACAGATCGGGAGTCCAGTAGTTAGAGTTATCCACCTAATCACAAATCAGAGGTGATCGATGTTTCGAGAGAGCACCTCTTTGATGGAACATGTGGTGCAAGGAGCACTCTTCGTAACGGCGAACTCCTCGAGAGGGCTGCGACCGACGACGGAGGAAGAGAAATGACTGCCTCCGAAGACCTTGTGGACGTGTCCAGAGAAAGTTCCAGGGTTAACAATGGAATCTAGACGACCACGGTAGACCTGCTCAGAACTGCAGAAAACCTTCCAAATGGGTGCCTCATTCTGTGATGGTTTAGCGGACGACCTTTGCGACCAGAATGGATACACACCTTGTTACGGTTCCAATCTGGCTCCGATTAGCTATTTTATGAAGAAGAATTCACCTGCAGAGACCAGCAACACGAGTGAAGCGACGAGACAAACAGAGAGGAGGGACCTCATGGTTACCTGTCGCCTGTGAAAAATGGGGTTGCTTTTTCGGTCGGTTTGTTGTGCCACGCCCTCGTCTGAAACTTCTCGAGAGTGACACGACACGCTAATGACAGGTTCGTTTTATGCGATGAGGCCTCTATGTGTTGTACATGTACACTCGACACTTGATTGGGTTCATAAATAAGGCGACCTCAGCCTCAATCGGTTCGATCGATCTTAAGAGATGTTTTCTTATGCATCCACCCGAACAGCTTTATTGCCTGGAATTGAAGTCCGACCTTCACGTCCCTGTGTGTGTGCGAAACTCAGTTTAGAACCAAATCTGGTGAATACAATTGTTAACATCTCGTTGTAGATGATTGTAGATTTCTCTTCTTGGAAAAGCGCAACACGTGACGAACATCACAAAACTGATGTCAACCCCCTCCCATGGACGATGACCTGAACGACATAGACTTTGATCAATTGGATGCCATTTCGAAGGCCCAACTTGAGAACATTAACATTCCGAATCCTGCTGCGAAGACAGTCAAGAAGAAGACCGTAGTCAACACCATAATGAACACTAGATTTATTATCAAGAGCAAGAACACACAGTTGAGGTCTCCCATTAATCGAGGAACGAAGAAGAATGCAAAGAAGACCGAGGAGGAGGAGCAGAAGGAACCACCTGCGAAAAAGAGGAAGACAAAGAACATACAATACACGGCCAGCGATGGAAATCCTTTGATGGACGAAGACGAGGAAGAATCATTCAAGACAATGGCACAAAATCCGAAGACACCATTAAAGGACAAATCAAATGGAGTCGTTAGAGATCCTAATCAGAAATCTATACCTGTCGCTGATCTGATACCTAAACCAGAGGAAGAGGTGAACGTCACATCACAACAATAATTCTGAGACAACATCAGGTCGATCGACTGATAGACGAAGAGGCTCTCAAGACATGGATTTATCCCAGTGCGTCATGCTGATATTCTCTCCATCTTCAACAGACACTGACATCGATACAGTGAACTACAACAAGAGAGAGTATCAATACAGCATAGTGAAGGAAGCACTATTCAACAACACGTGCGTGGTCATTCCAACGGGATTGGGAAAGACTTTCATCGCAGCCGTGGTGATGTACAACTATTGGAGATGGTTCCCCGACAGCTTCATCGTCTTCGTGGCTCCTACCAGAGCTCTCACTCGGCAGCAGATCGAAGCCTGCCAGAAGGTGAACTCTTCGAAATTTGAAGTTTCTGGATGTAATGCGAACAGATCGTGGGGATATCCAGCAGAGAATGCATCGACATGACGGGATCAGTACCTCCAGCCACGAGAGCAGAGTACTATCGCACTCGTCGTGTCTTCTTCCTCACATCACAGACCATCAACAACGATGTCACCACCGGAATCTGCGATGCGAAGAAGATCTGCCTCCTCGTTGTAGACGAAGCTCACCACGCGCAAGGAAATTCAGCCTACAGTAATTTGATCAAGTCGGTCGCCAGCCACACACGAAACTTCAGGATTCTGGCGCTCACCGCATCACCGGGGCACAACAAGATCATGATCCAGAATATGATCAACAATCTCATGATCTCACAGATGCAAGTCAGAGGAGAGGAGGACTCGGAGGTCAAACCTCACACCCACAACACGGTCATCGAGAAGGTGAAGGACCTTTCGAATCAAGTGGTGAAGGAAGCAGATCGTCATCTCGGTCAGTGCTCAGATGTCCCAAGTGAAAGAGGTAGCCCATCAGATCCTCCAAGATACGTTGGTCAAGCTCGTCGAGATGAAGGCATTCTATTCCACAGATCCAGGGGTCAGCCCCTACTCTCTACACATTGCCAGAGGAAAGATGAGAACGGGTGGTAGCCGCGTTGCACCGGACATACAACCAGTTGCCATGGGTTATTTCGGCTGGGCCCACAGCATCGCTTCCGCCCTGCAGCTCTTGAGTTCTCACGGTTTAGCCTCCTTCACACAGCGATTGAAGAACATCCAGAAGGAGGCAGAGACGGGGACCGGGAAGATGAAGAAGAATTTCGTCAAGTGAGTGGATGATGATCGATGGAGGCTGACGCGATGAAGATCACAGAATTGGAAACAACTGTTGAGCCTGGCGGACGAGGTGACGGACAGAGGAAACAATCATCCGAAGATCAACAAATTAGCCGAAGTGTTGGCGGAACATTTCACGAGACACGCAGAGGAATCGACCTCCACTCGTGCCATGGTCTTTGTTCAATTCAGAGATTCCGTAGAAGAAATCGTAGGTGTTCTGGGGAAACACGCTCCCCTCGTCAAGGCCGCTCCCTTCATCGGTCAGGCTGTCAGCAAGTGAGATTCTTCCTCAGACACGGATGACTCAGACGCAATAGATCAGGATCGAAGGGACAGAACCAGAAGGAACAGGGAAGAATCGTCTCCCAATTCAAAACGGGGTTCTACAACACTTTGGTGGCCACTTGCATCGGAGAGGAGGGATTGGACATTGGAGACGTGGATCTCATCGTGCTCTTCGATACACAGAAGACACCCACGAGGAACATCCAGCGAATGGGAAGAACGGGAAGAAAGAGAGACGGAAGGTGTGTGGTGCTTCTCACTGAGGGAGCAGAAGAATCGAGCTACGAGCAATCCATCATCAAGAGGGGTGTCGTGGGAGGGATATTATCCAAGCCACAGAAGTTCCAGTATTACAACGGGGAGGACTGCCACGTCATCCCTTTCGGTGCTAAGCCCGTGGAGGAACTGAAGCAATTGACCATAGAGAGTCCCAGGAGATTTGACATCTACACGGAGGGGAAGAGTGCAAGGGAGAGCAGAGGAAAGAAGAGAGGGAGAGAGGGTCTCCTCAACGAGGAGCAGATGAGATACCTGAGAGATCATTTCGATGGAGAAGGTGAATGAGAGATGAAGGAGAGAGCTGAAGAGATGAAGAGGTGGCATTGAACATCTACCAATGGGCGGGAGAGCAGAGCATAGCCACACCGATCTCCAATATCAGCCACTCCATCCACAGTGCGGTACTCATCAACACGATACAATACATACAGAGCCATCCATCCGTCTACAACGAGCCAACATTGGCACCCCGACGACAAGAAGAGAAGACGGTGGTTGTTCCAGAGAGGAAGAGGGAGATCCCTAAGATGACCAAGATCCTCGTATCAGAGAAACGACCCGTCTCCGTGGACGATGACAGCTGGTTAGACCAACCTTATCACGCAGGAAGACAAGAGGAGAAGGGGAAGGAGGGAGACAAGAGGAGAGAGGGAGACAAGAGGAGAGAGGAAGACAAGAGGAGAGAGGGAGAGAAGAGGAGAGAGGAAGACAAGAGGAGAGAGGAAGACAAGAGGAGAGAGGAAGACAAGAGGAGAGAGGAAGACAAGAGGAGAGAGGAAGAGAAGAGGAAAGAAGAAGAGAAGGGGAAACAAGCAGAGGGATTGAGACCGAAGAAGCTGTTTGATGAAGATCTGGAGGACATGGTCGAATGGATGGACGATCCCATCACACCCACCAACAACCAGCCCATCACTCAGTCTGGACGGATCCTCCAGTCACCTCCGATGGATTCTTCCACAAAGAGTCAATCCACCATCAAACCAGCAGAGGAGAGAGAGGAGAGGATCAACTACCGACTCTATCGATCCCCCAAGGACATGTATGGAGGGTATATTCTTCAGGTAGAAGGAGCAAGACAGACACAAGGACTGAGAATACCACCACCACCGATGACCTTGAGGACCACACTTTTACCCAAGAATGTACAGAGGAAGGACGCGAAGAAAGAGACGAACACGGGAACAATCGACCTTCAAGAGAAGGAAGAGAGAAGACAGGAGGAGAAGAGGAGAGAGGAACAAAAGAGGAGAGAGGAAGAAAAGAGGAGGGAGGAAGAAAAGAGGAGAGAGGAAGAAAAGAGGAGGGAGGAAGACAAGAAGAGGGAGGTGAAAAGACAAGAAGAGAAGAAGAGAGACGAAGAAAAGAAGAGAGAGGAGGCGAAAAGACAAGAGCAGAAGAGGAAAGACGAAGAGAAGAGAGAGGAAGAGAAGAAGAGAGAGGAAGAGAAGAAGAGAGAGGAAGAGAAGAAGAGAGAGGAAGTGAAGAGACAAGAGAAGATGAAAGAGGAAGAAAGAAGGAAGGAAGAGGAAAGGAGGAGGGAGCAGAAGAGGAAGATAGAAGAGGAAAGAACGAGAGAAGAGAGGAGGGCAAGAGAAGAAGAGACAATGCAGATGGAGAGGACGAAAGTGGCTGAAGGGAAAAGGAGAGAGGAAGAGAAAAGAAAAGAAGAACAGAGTAGCAAGCAGGAAGAGAAGAAGGAGGAAGAGAAGAGGAGAGAGGAAGAAAAGAGAGTAGAAGAGAAGAGAAGAGAAGGAGAGAAGCAGAAGGAGAACGAGAATAGGATGGAGGAACACAAAGAGGAGAGAAGGGCCACACAGGTATCAGATGATGGATACGACGCTGATTTATGGGATGCAATTGAACAGATGCAAGGTGAGTCTCACATGAAGTCTTTTACCTGATGATGAACAGCTGAACCACCGGAAGAGATCAGAAGGGAGGAGCCACCAAAGACGAAGATCACTCCACCGAAACCATCGATCAAGGAATCGAAGATATTCATGATGTTTGGAAAGAAGGAAGAGGAGAGGAAGAGAGAAGAGGAGAAGAGAGGAGCGATCGAAGAGGAGAAAGGAGAGGGAAAGAAGGAACATACAATCCATCCTATTCAACGAGACAACGAAGAGAAGAGACAGGAGAAGAAGGAACAGAAGGACAAGGAAGAGAGGAAAGAACAGAAGGGAAAGGAAGAGAGGAAGGAACAGAAGAGGGAGGAACAGAAGAAAGAACAGAAGAGAAAGGAACAGAAGAAAGAACAGAAGAGGGAAGAGAAGAAGGAGAAGAGAGAGAAGAAGAGGAAGAACGTAGTCGACGAGGATGATGAGATGCCACCACCAGAGCTGATTACAAGAAGAAAAGAGAAGACACCAGGTGAGAGAATGAGAGGAGAGAGAGAATGACAGAGGCAGAAATCTCCTTCAGTCAGGCAATCGTACAGGAGCTATCCACACCCGAAGATACAAAGATGAAGAGACTGAAGAGATCAAACCAACACACGTCCACGGTGAGACGACAAAGAGGTGAAGGTCTAACGTGTCTCAGATCAACTGGGAGGGAGGAGTGAAAGAGTACATGAAGAATCGGTGTTATTACCACCAATTCAGACTGGATGACATCCTCTACTCCATTGGGGATACCATCGAATACTCCTCAGAGGACTCTCCCCGCCTCCAAGTGGGAAGGATCGTCTCCGTGTGGAACGAGACGCAGAGCAACGAGAAAATGATGAAGGTGAACAAGTATCTCCTCCCCGAAGACACGAAGAGGGGAAGGATACCCTCCCATCATCACGTAGACGAGGTCCTCCTATACAGCATCAACGATCACCTTCCCATCACGGAAGAAGATCCCATCGAAGACGAAGAGGCAGAACAGAGTGTCTCCATCCAATGCCCCATCACCCAAGTGAAGGATGTCAATCGATGTGTGGTGCTTCCCTTCTACATGAAGAAGAAGATCCGACAGGCAGAGAGGAGTGGAAGGAAGGTGTATCGCTATCGATACCAATACTCCGTGTCGACCAACAAGACCGTCGACATCGTGGAGAAGGAGAAGAAGGGGACGTACCAGGAGTACGTGGACGATGAGGCAGGGGTGTCCGATGAAGAGGGAAGGGCATCGAGTGATGAAGAGGAGGATGACATCATGAACACTCAGTCGATGGAGTTTCTCGTGGACGATCAACACAACACGAGTGGGTTAGAGCCTTCTGATAATCTGGCCATGTACAGGTGAGATGGAGGGTACATCTGTCGTGCTGATGAGTGCAGGATGTCGCTGTTCTCACAACCACCGGCAGAGTTGTGCAGGAGTCAAGTGGTGATCGACGAAGATGACATCATCATGAGCACCCCAGATTCCGATCACATCGAGGACGAATAAATAGTGTACAGAAATTTGCATCACATTATACAGAATCTATTTGACACCAGTCCTCGAGGCTCCCCTGGGCACGAGTTGATTGGTATTCTCTCATTTAGTTATCTTCATCTATTTGCTGGTTGATCGTTACGGCTTCTTTCAACGCTTTTCGAACTTCGAAACCCTGAAGAGATGAGCTCTCATTGAATCGTTCTACCTCACTCGAACCACTGACTGGGCGTATTGGATGAGGACATCACGGTCAGCCTGTGTAAATCGTCTCGGTCTCTGGTCCATGATGCAGAGAGTTCCCACATTACAGCCGTCGATGGCCAGGGGAAC
This sequence comes from Planoprotostelium fungivorum, assembly GCA_003024175.1. NCBI lineage: Eukaryota > Evosea > Variosea > Cavosteliida > Cavosteliaceae > Planoprotostelium > Planoprotostelium fungivorum. The sequence continues at coordinate 13,591 of MDYQ01000108.1, forward strand.
ACCCGCGTAGAATTTGAGATAGGGTGGATTAATGACGAAGGGGTGATTTTCGTAGTTGTCAGCAACGGACATGTCTGATGAGGTTCAATGCCAATAGATCTGGATGATAATCACCTTCTATCACGTTGATATTTTGCCCAAGTATCGTATAGCCGCAGAACAGTCCCTCCCGCGGGCCCTTCATTTCAGATTAAGAGGAGCTTTGTCTCAGCATCTGACTCACTTCTATTGGAAAGTTTATGACAGACTTGTTGAAATATCTGTTCGAATCAAGTAAACAGATCATGGAGTAAGGAACATCGAACAACTTCTGAACGATAGAAACGACACCATCAAAGTATTCCTCAAAATCCGTGTCTAGTAACTGCATCGAACCATTCAATCGAACTTTAAAAGGGATGTATGATACTCACCTCCAGAGAATTTAACATATCCATCCTCTCTTTCTCATTTAGAGGATCTGGAGCTGGTATAAACTTGGGTCTCTGTGGGCTGGTCGGCTGCTTATCCGCCATCTATCTGCGGGACCTTTGGGCAACAGCGACGGCGAGACGGCTCTACAATGCTCCGTTGCACGCCGTCTGCTGTCAAATATCACCAAGATTGACCCGCTGCAGCCACAGAACAGAGCAATATATTCAGACACACAATTCTTAGTCATGCGTGGTATTAAAATGCATCACTCTCTCCTTCAAACGGAGGAGAGTTCACTCTAAACATCTATTACATCATCGTCTATCCAAGTCTCTTTGCATCCATCCAATGCATCCAATTATATCCTCACATTCGATCATTCCTCATCTTCATCTTCATCCGATTGCTGACTGATTTCGATGGCCTCTTTCAACGCCTTTCGCATTTCAAAGCCCTGAGGGAATGAGCTCTCACGTGATATCCTTTCGTCTCACTCGAACTACCGACTGGGCGTATTCCACGAGAGCATCACGGTCAGCTTGCGTGAACCTCCTGGGTCTCAGATCCATGATGCAAAGGGTCCCCACATTACAGCCGTCGATGGCGAGGGGGACACCCGCGTAGAATTTGAGATACGGTGGGTTGACGACCAAGTGATGATTCTCATAGTTCTTGGCCAAAGTCATATCTGATGGGATTCAATGCGAATAACTCGATGAATTCTTACCTTCTATGACATTGATGGTTTCCTTGAGGATTGTATAGCCGCAGATGATTCCCTCCCGTGGCCCCTCATTCAAGTTAGCTCGTGAGAATTGAGCTCTAACTCACTTCCACTTGGAAGTTTATGACGGATTTGTTGAAATATCTGTTCGAATCAAGTAAACAGATCATGGAGTAAGGAACATCGAACATCTTCTGAACGACAGAAACGACACCATCAAAGTATTCCTCGAAATCTGTATCCAGCAGCTGCATTGTTCAATTGAACCTTCTTTCAATCACTACGATATGCTCACATCCAAAGAGTGCAACATCTCCATTCTCTCCTTCTCATTTGGTGGGTCTGGAGCAGGTATGAATTTCGGTCTCGCAGGTGCGATCGGGTCCCCCATAGATAAATGTCTATCTATCCCCGGTCCCTTCAACGGAAGCCACTCGTTATGAACTGTCCTCATCTACAATGATCACGCGTTGACTGCCAAAGACCTCCATGGCTCATTTCTTGCGGATTTATTCAAACATAAATTTACTTTACAATCATACAACAGAATCAGTGAACGGGTGAACCATGTTGGGGTGGTGAGAGACGGGAGCGTAGATCACATCCGATGGATTGTACTCAGAGACGTCACTATATAGAGCAGGTGCCTCCTGGCCCGTCGATGGCGGCGATACATCGGGCGTATTCGTCGAGGACAGATCAGGTATCAGCTTGTGCAGTATCTGTGCAAAGGTGGGTCTCTCCTGAGGATCCGTCTTCCAAGAAACTGGCTCTCTCTTCAGTTCGTCTCTCTCTCAGATAACTCACGGTTCATGATGACCGACAGATCTTCCGGTGTATCCGATGGGGGCGTCAGTCGAACACCCTCCCGAACCACTTGCATGGCTGCCTCCACCGGTCCTAGATCTGGGAATGGATCTTGTACCGTCAAGATCTCCCAGATGACCACACTGGGTGAGGTCAGAGGGTGGCAAGTTGTAGAGACTCACCCGAAGGAGAAAACGTCGCTCTTTCTGGAATATTCTCTGTTCACAATGGCCTCGGGTGCCATCCATTTGATGGGACCCACGGTGGTCTGTGTTCTGAAGATAGAGTGAGATGAATTTCATTTGTAAGATGCTCACTGTGAAGCCGACTCCGGATCAGCGTTAGCCGTTCTTGACAGTCCAAAGTCAGACACTTTAGGAATCTACAACGATCAGCATCGATGATGTTAGAATTAGATATCACCATCGTCTCAGTCAATAGAATGTTTCTCACGGCCAGATCTCTGTGAATGATCTGGCAGTTGTGAGATGTGATGTATTGAATGGTGTCCTCACGTTCTCCTTGTGCAAGTGGAGCATTCCTCTGGCGATACCCACGATGAAATGCATCTTGACCTCCAGTTCACAGTCAATCTTTCGCAGATAGCTGTACAGTGAACCGTTCTGACAGAATTCCCTTCGATCTTTCAGCTCACGCCTTACCCCTCCTACTCACGTTACGATGGATGTGGGGTCTGGATGAACCAATAAACCTGTTCCATCATCAACATTCGACTCATGATGCATCGTGATGAAATGAGGACGGATCGTCTTCTCACCGATCAACAAGATGACGTTAGGATGGGGTCTCAGTTGCTATTTTTTCTTTTAGAAGAGGGAATGTACGCATCTCACCTGTAATAATTCCACTTCGGCTACAAACTCTCGCATCTCCTTCTCATCCGCATTCATGTTCTTCAATTGTTTGATGGCCACGTGCATCTCTCTCCACTTTGCACTACATCGCATCAGTCTCAATTCATTTCATCTACAGATGCATGCGATGCTTTTGAGATGTGCAGACGAATCACCTGAAGACGACACCAAAAGCACCGGAACCGATCTCCCTGAGATCACTGAACTCGTCGGAGCTGAGTTTGAACTTGCTGTTGATGTCGAACAATGGAATCTGCCTCCTCATACCAAAGATGTCCTTCTTCATCCTCTGTTTCCTCACCACCAGCAGTAACACCGCCACTCCGATGACGGCCACCACAGCCACCACAATGATCGCAATGGCCCAGCCAGGGAATGTGCTGGACGAAGAGGTGGGGGCAGCGCTGGTGGGTGTGGCAGATTTGTAGATGGTGTAATCCGTCATGTGGTTGCAAGAGCAGTAGACGAGTCCGTTGCTGACGGACAGATGACAGGTGTCGTCCTTGACGAAGGGGAGGGTGTAGTTCTGTCTCGAAGCGCAGTAGAGACCAGAGCCCGTGATGGATCCCATCAGTAGGGTGATGTTGCTGGGAAGATTGGAATGTTCTCCGGGTGTCATGGTGACAGAGATGACAGGTGAAGAGGCGTTTCCCTCCGCGACGGGTGTGGTGGGACCCCAATAGATAGCCCTGACGTTGTATCTCACTGATGATGTCAGTGACAGGTGACAGATAGGTGACACACCTCCGGTCTGTAAGACGGTGGAGGGGATGTTGATGGTTCCATTGGCGGCGACGAGAACAGATGGAGATGTCTGTAGGGTGGTGCAGGAGGTGTAGATGCCCAGAGATGAAGTTGAAGCGGAGACGAAAGAAGAATCGCAAGTGCGATTGTAGAGGAGATTGTCCATCACCTTCTCCACGATCTGTACGATCGTTCAGAGAATGAATGAGATCTCAGAGGAAACTCACGTAACGGATGGGAGTGACCCACTGGTTGTCTGTTCTCTTCTTCTGAGCTGTTCCAGAGACGGAGAGCATGGCAGATAATGTATTCACCGCTTGCAATGCGAAATCTCCACTGTAGGTCTAAATCGATGTGAGCGAGAGAGATTCACGTGCGATTCACCTTGTCCGAATTAGAGGACATCATGTTGGTGAAGGACGTGACCAATTTGCTGAGAGGACATGTGTTATCTTGACACAACTGGGCCATGACGGCCGTTCTCAATGTGGCCTCCGTGTTTCCCATACTCTGCGTGGAGGTATTCAGCAGCACCGTAGCCATCTGATTGATCAACTGTGTCTTCTCCGTGGTGCTGGAGGTAGATTGCTGAATGGTCAACAGTCCTTGAAGATATCCCGTGGTGGATGTGGTGTCCTGCATGTCACTGCACTTGCTGATGGCCTGCGCTTGTGAATTGGCCGTGATGGTGGAGTCTACGGTGAGCATCTGAGATGTGCTGATAGATGCGCTGTGTCCTCTGGCATCCGTGGCGGTGACCGTGAACTGAACATTGATGGCAGATGCTCCGTTGGTCTGAGAAGAGACGACGACTACACAGGGAGGGGTGGTGGAGTTGGTGGTGGACCAGATGACAGAAGTGGTGGCTCCATCAGGGAGGTAGGAGTAGGTGTATTGTAGAGGAGGGGAGAAGGTGGTCCACGAGCTGGTGGTGAGGATCATGGATGTACGCCCTATCACGGCCGAGGGAGGACCCAGAATGATGCTACCTGGTTCACGTCAGTTCTGAGGAACAGGTTTCATTTGGATGAAACTCACCAGGGGAGGGGGGTAGAGAAGCTCGGAGAGATTCTTTGGTCTCGTTGCTCAGCAACCTCTTGGAGACGTAATCGGAGAGGACGGTGCTACGATCGAGATTCCATATAGCTCCCCCGGCGTAATTGTTCAAGATGGCATAATTCATCTTGATGTCAGCCAATCGTTTATCTTCGTAAGAGACCACTTGGGTTCCATCCGTGCTGACCAGATAGGGTGTGCTGGTGTAATAATCCCACATCGCCATCCATCCGTTCGTGTTGGCCAGCTGCATCACATCGATGTGATACAATGATCCCTGGTCGCGTCAGAAGAGAAGACGTTCTCTATGTCTCACCACTGAGGCACCGCATGTACCCGAAATGGGGAGAGGATTCTGAGTGGTGGGGTTGTTCAGGAGATATTTGTGGCTAGCCGCCACATTCGTTAAATCGACACTGAACGATAGACCAAAGTTGTAGAATGACATGAGGGTCTGAGAGGGTCAGAAATTTAAGAGATGGAATGTACCTTGTTGGTGGGAACACCCAATGAAAGATAGGTTTCGAGATTATCTCTCTGACACCCGATGTTGGCGTAGGTCGCATTCCAAGCACAGCTACCGTCTGTGTAAGAACTGAATAATCCACCCGCATAAGCGAAGCCGGACACACTGAAGAGGTCCACTGTCGCACGTCAGATCGAATCGATCGATCGAAGATCTTCACCATATGGAACTGAGGGACTCATCCATCTTCCCTGAGATGGAGTCTGGGAGCCTTCAGTGGTGGTGATCAGCACCAGAGTGTTGTTCTGATATCCCGTTAGATACGTACATTGAGTATGTACGCTCACGTGAATCGTGGCGTCCGCTTGTATCGCAGAACGAAGGGCGATGAAAATCCTGTGATCGTTCGTCGGGGCTTTGAGGTGGCTACTCCTGAGAGAGTTGAGGAGATGTTGGGAATGACATCTCACCAGAAGATATCGATTCCATCAAAATTCCACTTGCGGGCGAAGTTGACCGCATTCGTTGCGAATAAATCGAAAGATTTTGAATTGTTGTTCGCCGAAAGTGCATTGTAATACGAGTCGCTGTTAGAAGCCGATGATCCGATGGAAATCTGATATCATTCAATGGAGAAGGAAAGGAGAGACGTACCAAAAGTTTGAGACCGGGGTTTCTCTTTCTCAGAATCTGAATCTGTGAATACCAAGCCAATTGATCGTTAGCAGTGGCCAGAACGTTGTAATTGGAGTCGATGTCCGCGTAAGAGATGGAGATGTGGGTGTACAGTGTTGTGTCCACGTACTCGGGCGGCACACGGCAGGCCGAAGAGAGTTGGGCGATTTCAGACACGTAATATCCCAGTACCACGCGGTGGTTGACATTGGGACCCAATGTCGTCTCGAAATCGGGGACGTTGGGGTCTGCCACACAATCTCCGTTGGCGCATGCGCTGCCCAGACAGTACTGATCACCTCTCCCACAGCTGTCGGACGTCAGAGATGGGACAGTGGGATGACTTACTATCCGTAGGTGGAGCAGCAGGGACCGGAAGAACTGTCTGCACATCCCGTTTGAATACAAGAGAGTTCTTGGGTGGATGGAGGGGTGAAAGTGGTGATGGTTCTGTTGTTCGAGACGGCCGAGGTGGTGGTGGTGATAGTCTTCGTGCAGCCAGAATAACAACCGTCGACGCAGTGAGCGGTGGTGTTTCCGCAGCTGAGAGAAGGTGAGAGGAGGACATGGAGAGGGACTCACTATCCGTGGGTGGAGCAGCAAGGCATCGTTGGGTCCGGACAACCGTCGATCATGCATCCGGTCAGTGTCGTTGTGGTCTGCTGGCAACCCGAATAACAATATTCACCGCAGTGGAGGGTAGTGCTACCACAGCTGAGAGGATCATGAGAAGATGGAGACGGTGAATGACTCACAATCCGTAAATGGAGCAGCAGGGGCCCTCGGTGGAGCCGGAACAGCCGTTGGGATCGATGGCACATCCAGAAAGAGTGGTCGTCACGTTGGAGGTGGAGCTCTGGAGAGAGGTAGAGGTGGTGGAAATTGTGCTCTTGGTGCTAGATGACGTCAAGGCCATGGAAATTGTGCTCTGGGTGCTCGATGACGTCGAGGCCGAAGTATGTGAGCTTGTGGTGGTTGATGATGTTTGAGATGTTGTCGCAACGGTAGATGAAGTTGTGGTGGTGACGGATGGTGATGATGTGATTGAGCTTGTGATCGTCGTGGAAGGACATCCAGAGTAACAATTCTCTCCACAGTGAGCAGTGGTATTACCACAGCTGTTTGAGATCAGCGATGAGGTCGAGATGGAATTAAGGTAGACTCACTATCCGTATAGCGAACAGCAGGAGCCCTCGGTTGAACCGGAACAGCCGTTAGGATCTACGGTACATCCAGTCAGAGTGGTCGTCACATTCGCTGTCGTCGGCGCGGTAGAAGTACATCCTGAATAGCAATATTCTCCGCAATATGCATCGGTATGACCACAGCTGCGTTGAATGAGTTGAGATTGGAATCATATATGGCTCACTATCCGTAAATCGAACAGCATGGACCATCAGGATAGTTAGCACATCCAGTGGGGTCTATGGCACATCCAGTCAAAGTGGTCGTCACATTGGCAGATGTAGCGGATGTCGTTGTGGTTGATGACACTGTCGAGGTTGTAGAGGGACACCCAGAATAACAATTTGCTCCACAGTAAGCGTCGGTACTTCCACAACTATCTCATGTTATACCAGTTCTAACACGAAAAAACTCACTATCCATACATGGAGCAGCAGGGACCATCAGTTGACCCCGTACAACCTTGGGGGTCCAGAGCACACCCACTGAGAGTCGTGTTCTCAGCGACAGTGAATTGAAAGAAACAGAATACGAGGAAGACAGTTGACCATCGCATGTTGTGACTGACTTTGAAGCTTCTGGTGGAACTGGTCATTCCTCTGGTCCGAGTAATCGTCCGTGCTCTATCCATGGATGAGTTTCCTCCTTTGATGGTGTTCCTGTGTCTGAAGCCAAGAAATGCTTGTGACGGATGACCGCAGTCAATGCTCAGATTCTTTGAGAGGGCTTTTTCCGTCCGGAGAATTGGAGACATGAAGATGGCGTAGAAAGTTGTTAGGCGTGTCAATACCCAGCTGGAGCTAGAAGTCACAGTTTACTGGGAACGCCACTCCGCATATACTCAGCTTTACTCACAACACGCCTTTCGCCTGCTTATCATTTCATAGAGGAACGCCGTCGCGTCAGACTTGTCGATGATGGAGAGCGGACCTTTAAAATATACGTGTCGTATACTCGAAGATGTCCCTGCCAACTTGTCCTGGTATGACACCGACATCCGTGGCACTTGCTAACGCTAGAGCTCATTTCTCCCGAAGCAAGGTTCGCAACATGAAGCTCGCTGCAGTGTTTGTACTTCTACTCGCCTCTGTGGCCGCTGATTATACACTCCCCTCTTCCGTCAACTGTGCTGGTACCACCTACACCCCCGCCTCGGGTCTCTGCTGCTCAAATTATGGATAGTGAGTGATCACCACGAAAGACATGCGCTCACATCACCAGCCCAGGAAACTCTTCGGCCTACTGCGGAGTGGGTAGCTGTGCAGGAGGTAGCTGCGGGTTGACTGGGTGTCACCTCACCGGTTGCCCCACTGGACAGTGCTGTTCACAGTACGGATAGTGAGTGCTGGTCTTACGTCATGTCCTCGATTCCCGTGCTGAAGCATCTCAGTTGTGGTGCCTCGGCTGGCTACTGTGACCCCGCCAACCGATGCTTCAGCAAATGTTGGGCAGCGGCACCCTCTTGCTCTCCTGTGTACGTGGCTTACTTTGCCAATTACAAGTCTCAATACGGTGCCAACGGTGGATGTGGTTTCATACCCGAGATGGTGAGCTTCACCTCACGTTCGACAGCAGCGTGACCTTTCGTAGATCCTTCCCACCCAGAAGTACACCCACATCAACTGGGCATTTGCCAGCTTCGACGGCTCTACCGGAATCATCGCTGATCTTTCTGCTTACGACGCCAACATGGTCTCCAGACTGATCGCCCTGAAGGCCAACAACACAGCCCTGAAGATCATCGTAGGTCACGATCGCATGAGATGAGACTGACCTTGGATAGGTATCGCTGGGAGGTGGTGGCTTCGGTTCCGCCCCTTGGACGAATCTGATGGGCAGTGCTAGCGCACAGAACGCCTTCTTCTCCGGACTCAAGGCTTGGATCCTCAAGTACAAATTCGACGGAATCGACATCGACTGGTGAGATTGCACATCATTCATCATGATGACGTGTTCAGGGAGTTTCCTACATCCGGACAGACGGCTCTCGTGGCCACTTTCTTCCAAAAGGCAAGAGCTGCCATAGGAAACGACCTCTTGTTGACCGCAGCCACCGGAAACAAATATTACAATCAGTTCTACGCCCCCGAGAACTGGATCCAATACGTCAACTTCCTGAACGTGATGAACTACGATTACTACTACGGAAATGGTGGCGTCACCGGATCTGATGCTCCATTGTACGGTCAGCAGAACTCCGGCAGCATCAATGCTACCATCAACGATTATTTCAATAGAGGTAAATCCTTTCCCTCTCCCGTCTCATCTCTATCACAGATGTTCCAGCCCACAAGTTGGTGTTCGGACTTCGTAATTACGGATACATCTTTGCGGTGAGCCCTGTCACCCACTAGGCTCCACGTTGACACGAATGCAGGTGAACAGCAACACCCCTACCACCGGAATGGCTTTCAGTGGCTTATCCACTTACAAGACTCAATGCGCTGGTGCAGGTTCCTTGTCCGCCATCGACGTCACGACCCTCTTGACCAACTCCACCAAATCTGCCACCCAATTTTCAGTCCAGTGGGATGATTCCACCAAGGTACACTTCATCTGAGCCTTGTCCTTGCTGACGATGACTAGTCCGCCTTCGCCACCTGGCCCAACAACTACGCCACATTCGAGACGACGGCTTCGATCAAGGCTAAAGTGGATTACATCAAGGATTACGGACTTGGTGGTGCCATGCTCTGGATCCTCGACTCCGATTCCACCATCGCCGTGAGTCACCATGAAATCATCGATCAGGACTGAAAGATGAAAGGATTACATCGGAAAGCAGCTCAACTGGTAGAATGTGCTACAATAAATCTCTCTTTTCATATCCTTCGCACCTAGATTATGAAAGTAGAAAGCGTTCCCTTTATACGGTTTTGTTCAGAAGGAAATCTCCTCCATATCTGGATTTCTCTCCAAGAAGGCAGCTTTCTGCCTGGACACCGTTGGGCTGTCCTTCTTTGTCATCAACAACGCTGCATCCATGTTCTTTGGTGACAATTGAAGGGAAGTGCTGCGCATGTGACCTCTCCTCTTTGGTACCTGTTGATGATCAATATCTACACTTCTCCTTTCTCTCTCACATCTAAATTTCCAGAGTTCTTTCGTGGTGTCAACTGTGATAAGGTCAGGTACACGATGAGATTCATTCAATACTCACCGTCTCCATAGAACTAGTGTTACGTGGCTGATTCACCAGTCAGACGTTAAAGAGAATCGAAACATCTCACCTTCGAATCGTTCAGCTCCAGGTGCTCGTGATGCGATAACCCATTCATCGATGGTGATCTGAAAAAGTCAGCACAGCAGAGAGGAAGAACACACTTTTTCATGAGGCTCTGCTCGGAGGTTCTTTCCTCTTGAACGTCTCCCATCTCAGGCGTGGGAGGTGATATCGTTGGGGTGACGGCCAAGAGAGACAAGACGTTGTTCTTCTTCTCTTCCTTCTTCTTTCTCCTCAGAACGCTCTCGTCAGGTGTTGCCGCGTTAAACTCGGACTCGGTGACTTGTGGTGGTATGATCTCTGGTGTCGCAGGGATGACCTGAGATTACATCAACGAGGGGTGAGTACGTGTACGCACCGGAATGGGGTCTTTGGCGCCACCGGCGGGAGGGAAATAAGGTAACATGGATCTGTCTAATTCATTCGGGTCGTACATCTGTATGGGTAATGAAACGGATGCGCTTCCCATGAAGACAGACAATTCGACTGTCAGCTCGTAATGTCTCTGGATCTGTTCATCTTTCAGTCTCTGTTCATCTACAGATATTTTGGTGATGGAGAAGGCGAGAGAAAAGGATGAACGAAAAGGAGACTGACCAGAGTACCGAGGGTAATGGAAGGATCGGTATCGTTGGGAATGTTCAACAACAAATCTCGATAGACGAAAGCGGGAGGCTCTGTCGTCTGCTCTTCGAGTGCCGATGTGACACCCATGAAGGACTAGCTCTCATCAGATGAGATCTTTCATCTCCACTCACAGATGATCTCCTCTGCTGCATCTCCCCCTTTGCGTTGAAGATGACAGTCTGAAACACGGTCATGGTGATGGTGTCCAACTTTTTCCTCGGTCCATTCTGAATTTCCACGCGTAGCGGTAGATTTCTCCCTCTGAAGGCAACGGGTCCACGCGGTAAAATCACCTTGAAATTGAGGGTGCCCTTTGTGAACAGAAAGGTCTTATCGATCTGCAGATTCCGCAGATCAGATCACTCGATCGTCATGATGATGATGGACACCTGTTTCGTGAGAGGCTCCATTCTAGCGTAGCTGGGATCTAATCTCTGCGTCACTCTGAAAGTTCGGAAGAATTTGAGACCGGCAGAATCGGCGGGAACGTCAGTCTCTACCAAGAGAGAGACGGAGTAAGTTATATTTGGCTTATCAGAGTACAGCGTCTGTGGTAAATATCCTGAAATAATCAATCGAAAGAACAAAGGAGGACTCACCGATTGCGGCCTCGATTTGGGGGAGATAACGATTTACGGTCTCCTGCTGATCGTGGAAGGAGGCTGGGATGTCTGAAGGGAGGACCCATTCGAATGGCCAGCTGTGCGATCCCTCGTCGAAAATTCGATCGTCTGCGATGGAGGTGTAAAAGTGGGGTTACGATCGATTGTGATATGTGTGGATAATGATGATTTGTAACTCACCGACTTCGCTCTCTGGTTCCCATAAGACATGATTCTTCGTGAATATGAGACGCTCTGCGGATACTTGTTCCCCATTTGGTTTTGTCCACCCGGTATGCTCCACTCCTAATCCATATCATCCAATGGAGGACGAGAGATAAAATCACCCTCCCAATTGAGGTAGATGCGTTTCACTCCTTGCAATTCCTTTTGAAGAACCATAGCCGCAACTGATGATGCATCAGAGACATCTGGAATTGCCCGAAGGTGACAATACAAAAAGAAATCACCTCCATAGATGGGCTGTCCAGACGTAAAGATTGTTCCATCCAGGGAAAGAAAGCCATAGTTCTGGAGCGGACGTGAGGGTGTGACATAGACACTCGTCATTCTCTGTTCGCTTGTGAGTTTGGAGGATAGATACGATTTATTGTCTCACCTCGGTTTGAAGAGATGATTCAGTGATGCTGATGACTCGAAATCCAGCGAAATTCAATTTCTGCAGTTAGCGGTACAACAACGAGACAACTCACATCCCGCGCAATTCAAAGCATGAGTGATCCACCGCAACCAGCCAAGCGACATCTTGGTGATGTTGCACAAGACAATGAGCACGTGAAGAAACAGCGATCAGAATACCATGCTCCAATCCAATTAGCTCGAGAATCGTCCGATTATCAGTACACAGCCCTTCGCGACCTCCAGATTGGTACATCTGCACATGTATATGGTGTGGTGTCTGCTATTCAAGCACCAAAAAAATCGATCAGAGGACAAGGTGAGGACGTCACAGAGATGAAACCTTGTGAACAACCCTCAGATTACGTCATGACGTTGACTTTGTGCGATCCCAGCTATCCTGGTGGCATGTTAATCAACATCTTCGAACCCGATGAATCGAAATTCCCTGCCATTACCAGCCCAGGTGACATCTTCAGAGCACACAGGATGGTCGTCAACAACTACAATGGAAAGTTGCAAGGTGAATGATTACAATGCATTCATTGATGTCATCGATGACGCGGATAGGTTTATGTTCTAGAAAGTTTAGGTATGCAGCTCTTGTCATTGGGAGATACGATGGTATACCGTCCATCACGTCGGAAAGATGCACTTTCGTAGAGGAAGATTTAGAGCGCATACAAGTGAGTGGTGTCCCTCAAAGTGGAGAGTGACAGTTCACAGTCACTCAAACTGTGGTGGGAAGGCCTGGGGAAAAAGTCGAGCTACCTCCAGACCGTGAAGGCCAACGTGTGTTAATGTTCATCACATCCCTAACGTTCATCACTCTAACGGAGGACCGCAGGAATCAGACACATTTGTGAATCGAAATCCCGTTGAGAGAACAGTGAACCAAGCCCCAGCACGGTTGACGCTGGGAGAGGTGATTTCGAACATCGACACAGTGAATGACACAGCGCAGGTGGTGGAACCTGATGTGGACTGCGAGATCATCTGTCAGGTGGTGCACATATCCGAAGTGATAGGAAATGCACCCACACAGAGGATCAAACTCAGCGTGTGGGATGGCACGGGAACGAAGCCAACTTCTGGTCAGCTGACCACACCGATCCCTCTTCACTATTCTCCCGCCTCTCCCTTTGGATTTCTCGCTGTGGTGTGTACACCCTCTTCATCTCCCTCTAGGATTGATCTACTATTTATCATTCAAATCCTCTCACTTTGTTCTCTATCGATAGCTCTCCCTTCAATGTTACGTTGATCGAGAATCAGGTGATCTTGTGGAACGAAGCACTGTTCCCCGTCTTTCTGGACGGAAGCGTCACAGCGGGCCGGTGGGTTCATCTCAAAGGAGTTCAGACGAAAATGTATCTGGGATGTCTGGAGCTCAAGATGTCCAGCCAGTCCGAGGTGAGCCTCAACGTACGTCGTAGGTTGAACGTTGTGTACAGTTGCTCCCATTGGAGCCCACCGATGAGAGAGTGGAGAAGTTGATCGATGAATACAAGACGAGATGTGAGATTCTGTTGGAAGAAGCTGAACCAGCTGAACCGGTTCAATCTGCCAAATCTCCTCAGTCCACTAAATCAGTTCAACCGCCTCAGCCGGCTCAGATCGTCGAACCAGAAGAAGTCTTCGTAACAACAACGACTCACGATGATATGCCCATAACATCCATTCGAGAGATCTTGAGTCATCAGGTGATCACCGTCTGCATGCATCACCATCCATCTCTATGAGAATGATATGGATGATGTACACGAGAGCTGATGAAAAAATGGCAGAGAGTGGGTAAATATCGATGTAAGGCGAAGGTCTTGTCCTATCTTCCCAGAGACCTCAAGAAATTCACAAAACCGTTCTGCACCAAATGCCAGAAGAGGTGACGCACAAGAGCACCCTCCATTCTCACACCGACCAGCTCCGGACAACTCTTCACTGAAGAGGGCGACGTCAATTGTGAGCATTGTGGAGACATCATCAGTGAAGCTGTGTGGGTCTTTCAACTTAAACTGAGAGACGAGACGGGGGATATGATGGTCATCGGATACAAGCACAATGCGGTGAGTGTGAATGGAATGTGAAATTGAAGAGTACAGACGAGTTTGTTCCATGGGTTACCACCGAGCAATCTAAGAAAGAGCAACGTGACACTGGATCTGTTGAAGAAGAAGGTGAGAAGTGAAGAGGAAGAAGAGGAAGCTGAAGAGAACAGATGGATCAACTGATGAGAGAGAACGTGTTGGTGGACTGCTGCATCAGTTCGTACCTGACAGAGAAATACCTCAAGTGGAGATATCAGATCTTTGATACGACAATATTGTGAGAAATTTATTTAAAGAAATACAACAGTTGTATCATCTCTACTCCAAGTTGGAGTAATCTCTGTAGACAACCTGTCTCGATCAGCGTCGTGTCTCTCTCAAATGTCGTTATTCGTTATAATGAATCACCTTCTTGGGAGCAGCAGCTTCACTCTTGAGATGGCTGACATCCACAAAGTTGACGTCGTGTTGAACGGCTACCTACGCGGACATCAGCATCACGATGGAGGGTGATAGGATCATCACCTCTGAGATCTGGAGGAAGCTTCCCAGAGCCTCATCGATATCATAACAGTTGAGGAAGTTCTCAAACTGTTGGAACGTGGCTTGACCTCCAGTGGAGATCTGCGATCGCATCACTTCACCTGAATGATGATGGTTCTCACCTTGTTCAATGTCTCGGTCATAGCGGGTCCGAATTTGACGCCAGGGGCGACGACCTCTTTGGCACCCTTCTTTCCCTTTCTCATGGCATACAGATCAAGCGAATCCTATTGCAACGTAAACCAGTGTTCGTCGCAGCGATAGAGCACACCTGAATGAACTTCTCTAAGATCTTCTTGGGTAAGACACCAGTGTTCTTCGGATCGTAATGATTCCAGACCTGTCCGTCAGATTCAGATTAGAGATCGAATGGTCGTGTGACTTCACCTCTTTAATGACTCGATCCAATCGTTCGTCCATGTCACCGTCCAAATCCTTCTGGGCGTTAGGATCCTCGGGGCGAATGGTTCCCTTGGCAATCTCCTTCTGCAACTTCTCTGGTGGAATGACTGACTGTCCGTTCTCTGGAGGGTAGATCTGAAATGCAATCAGTCCAGTATTATTAGAGTGACTCACGGTCTCCATCCAGTAGATTCCCTTGATGTTGTTTCCTCCCTGACATAAATCAGCGTGAAACTGATGCTTTATAACGAACCATGTTGAACTGTGTCTCTACTCCAGACGCGATGTGCGAAAATGCCTTTTTCACCAATATCACAATAATCTCCTGGTCATCTACAATCGAAAAACGTGAAGATATCATGAAACACAGACAATGTATTATACATCCGACAGCGTCTGGATGTCCTCCGGTAGCATGTTCCTCCGTCTAGCTTGTTTGAACAGAGCCTCAGCCTCTCCCACTTTTCCGTGCTGTCGCATCAAGCTCAACGCTCTCCTCATCTCCTCCGGTGAAACGGTGATAGTATCTGCTTCTGCCGCCTGCAGTATCTGTCTGATCCTAGGTAGAGATCTACCCTCTACGTCCTCCCTGCAGAGGGCACCCATTATGATGTCGTAGCCCCTCTTCAGTACGTCCTTGTCCATGTACTTCCTCCCCCGGCTGAAGAACCTGACGATGCTCTTGGCGTCCATGCACTTGTTCATCTCCTCCAATACGATGGGATAGCACTCCCTCCTCTCCTTCTCTTCCGCAGTGAGGATCAGCTCGGCTGCCTTCTCGCACCACTTTGCGTCTCCGTCTTTCATGAGCTGTTTGAGACGGATCCAGCTCCGTATGGACATGGTCTTCCCCTTCATGTGGAAGTCTTCGATGACTCGGTTGATCTTCTGTCTCTCTCCTCTCTCCTGCAGGCACTCGATGGCCGTATCGAAGAACCCCGGGTACACTTTGGTGTCCGTTGAGACGATGTCTTCGTAGTACTTCCAGCCCAGTTCAGAGGATATCTTGAAGAACAACTTGAGGTGGATGTGAGGCGGAATGCCGGGGTTGTTCTGGATGAAGCTCTTGACCAGGGAGAGGGTGCCCTCCAAATCGATGAGTAAGCTGAGGGTCTCGTCGAGGTCGTTGGGTTCTCTGAATTCCGGGCGGTTGTCTTGCATGTCGCGTAAGATGAGTTGGATCATGTCTCGATGATCGACTGCGACGGCGGAACGGAGGGCGAGGTACATGAGGCGACCGTCTCTCCTGTGTTGCGGTGTAAGGTCTGTATACCGTAGGAGGATCTGGTCGTATTCCCTCTTGTCCATCAGAGCCGTGAAGTAGCACTTGAAAGAAGCCACGTCTTGCAATTCCTCTACCCCCTCGAACATCTCGATGATCTTGTCATTGTCTCTCGTAGAGGAGTTGATGGAAGAGATGAGGTTCTGTTTCCTTCGAAGGTCCACCGAGACGCTCGATTTCTTCTTTGGAGGGGGTGAGGTCTGAGTGGCCTTGGGGATGGCTTCATATTGCACTCCTCTCGCCTTGAGTAAGTCCTCGTAGATTTTGGCCTTCTGGAAATCCATGATCTGACGGTACCTCTCGATCATGACCATCATCACGGGCTCGCTCTGCACTCCGAGATGTTGGATGAGGTTGGTGAACAGTTCGGCCTTTGCGATCTCTTTCTTATTCCAGTAGTTCTCCACGATGCTGATGTATGTATCTGAGGGGACGACCAGCCCGTTTTGGTTCAAGATCTTGACCGATTGCCAGAAGGAGCGTGTTGGACCCACTTGGGAGAGGTAAAGAAGTTGATTGGTAATGTCTGAGGAGGACAGACTCTTTCTCAGTGTTGGATCGCTGATCATCTTCTGAAACAAATTGAGATTCTCCTCTCGATTGTTCTGTATCTTGAGGGACTCTAAGACGGCTGCCAGTGTTGTTCCAGAGTACTCTGATTCCTTATTTGACAAGTAGAACTGTGTGATCGCGGCCGCTCGTACTTCTGGAGTTTTGGTGGAGGTGCGATTAATCAGTAGCAGCAATGCATCATCATCTTTCTTCGGTCTCGTGTTGGCAGACGAGATGACTGGTTTAGAGCGTATTGTCTCGAGGGCCTTTCTCAGATCCTGTGTGTTGACCGTTGTTCGAGCCGGTAAAATCGATGGTGGTGGATGTAACCTCTGTACGACGGCTCTTCCAGGATAGGCAGCCAGCCTCTTGCAGAGGTGCAGCATGACACCGTGATCGTAAGTGATGTGATGTGATTTGTTAAGATGACCCGATGTTGGGTTGTAGAGGGGCAAGGCTTGTTTCTCTGTGACACACCGCACGACACCTGCAGAGCGGATGGTATTACAGAGGGAGAATGAATCTGAACTCGATCATTAACGTTGCATCTAATGCGAACGTGAACGTCATTCCCCCTGGTAAAGAACTATTGCTAAAAGCGGGCAAAGTACCTGGAGGACCCAAGAATCAGACGAAAGAAGGATCTTCTGTGAAATCGGCCACCAATCTGGACCTCTCCTCTCCCGTATCATCGGTTGCATCTTTTCCTGAATCGGCCGATGGTTCCGTAAGAAAGAGGTTGACGCCAGTCGAGCTCAAGGTACTGCTGGGGAAAGCCAGCTATCCCATCACTCTCAATCTCTCGGCACCCAATCTTCAACTAGAAGAGGATGACTTCCTCGCCTCTTGCCAGAACATATTAAAAGAGTGAGATCCGACTATTACCTTACGATTTATAACGACTCATCTAGATTGAATCTCAACGGGAACATGTTGGTGGAAATGAGAAGCACACAGCATCTCTCTAGACTGAAGAGGATGTGGTTGGACAATAATCTGCTTTGCAATGTCAATTTCAAAGGTCTCACCTCCCTGGAATCGTTGTCCATCAGCCAGAATCGCATGCAGAAGCTGAACGACATGTCTGATCTGAAGAAGTTGGTCTATCTCGATCTCAGTGACAATCGGCTATTGGGTAAATCCATTATCCCTCATCATCTCACTCACATCTCTCAGTTAACGGGGGAAATCTATTCGAATTGACCAAATTGAAGAGTTTGAGGGTGTGTGAATCGTTTCGACAAATCATCTCCACATGAAAGATGGAGAGGTAACGTGGAACAGGTGTTGGATCTGGGTAACAATGCCATCGATCTGGCCATCAATGAGATGTACCATTATGTCATCTCTCATCTGAAAAAGTTACCCAAGTTAGAGATACTCAGTTTCGCTGGAAATCCTGTGGAGTACAACGTGAAGGATCTCAAGCACTTTGTCATCAGCGAATTACCCAAACTCAAATTCTTCGATTGGGAGGTGACGATCTCATCTGTTCCATATTCACATTTCATTTCCATTCGTTTCCATTCGATAGACAGTCAATGTCTGATGACGATGACAGATGATCACACGAGAGGATCGAGTCACGGCGACGAAATTAGATGCAGATGGAGCTTGGGACGAACAACTGCGACCGCTGCCCTCGAAAGAAACGCCCACTCTCACCGACTACAACCAGCCATCCCCCACTTTCACTCGCGTAGACCGAGCCACATCGAAAGCGGAAGCCCTGGAGGCCATGCTCAAGGAAGAAGAGGAAGAAGAAGAAGAAGAAGAGCAGGTGGAAACGAAAGACAATCGAACTCTACTTGACGACATCATCCACCAACTCTCCCACCCCACCCACTCTGATCGAGGTTTCGTCCTATCCCCCAGCATCCGTAAATCGGTCAACATCGAGGCTTCCTTCAACTCTTTCATCAACGCACAGCTGACCCTCTCCCCTCACGGCTTCGAAGACATACCCACACGCTTCTTCGAAGAACCACCCAAAGAACAACCCTCCGATGCTTCCACCCTCCTTCACCTCCAGATCGTATTGCAGCCTATAGAGGGTCAACCCGTCTTCCGCAGCAATCTATCGAGTGAAGAGTATCTCAAGGTGTTGGATTTACACCTTGCCTCGGTCAACGTGAAGGACATCACGAGCCCACCCGTGAAAGTACACCAGAGGGAAGATGTGACACCGAGAGAAGGACTGACGGAGGAGCCGGAGACGCCGAAGGTGGATCGTAGGGTGACGACGAAGACGATGAGTGAATACATCGATCTGTTGGAAGAGGCCACGAAGGCCAACTCACCTGCGGATGCACCGGACTTTAACGTGTCCATCACTGAATTAGAATCGACCATCGATCAGTTGGACACTCAGGTGATCACGCTGAGTGGAGATCGAATGGATGTTGATCTCTCGGGTAGGCTGAGGAACAGACGTTGGAAGAGCTGATGGCGGACACACTCCACACGCTGGAGAACGGACCAGAAGTGGAGGAGGAGCAGAAATTAGACGAACAGATCGTCCAGTTGACTGGAGAGATCCAAGAGATATTAGATGAACATCATGCCAAATATCCACCGCCTGTGGTGCAGAAGAAGGAGACCGACAAGGAAGTGGATCCGCTCCATTCTTCTGTGGGTCTGATGATCCAAGAGCAAATCGATCAACTGGACGAGATGATGGAATCCTTCAAGAGTGAGTCGGTCCATTCGATTCGTTCGTGACGACGATAGATCAAGGAAAGGATGAAGGGTTCGTATGGGAGAAGAGCCACAATGTCTTCGTCATCAAGGATAAACTGGGATACGGTACGAGCATGAACAGTCGATCGTGGAGAGCAACTTACGATAATTCCACCGTGGTTGTGAAGAAGGTGAACGATCGTTTGTTCGATGGATGATATCATCGATGATATCATCTACACAATGGATGGACTCTGATGAATGAAACAGATCGATTGGATCGAAGGAGTGACGGAGGACATTCGAGAGGCTGTCATCCGAGCGGTAGAGAAGAACAGGTGAGAGGGAGACGAGGTGAAGATTGACACAGACAGCGTCTTACATCACAACAACGTCGTCGATCTCATTGCAGGTTACCGTGGCAACCGAGAGGTCCTGTGGTTGGCATCTCCGTACATATCTGGCCCCACCCTCCACGGACTCATCTTCAATAAGACTCTCGTTCTGGGATTCGAACAGTTACACAACATTGCTCTAGGTATATCCAATGGAATCAGACACCTCCACACACACGGAATCGTTCACAGGAGCATCAAGCCCAGGAACGTACTGGTGCGTAATACACGTTTGAACTGTGGCTCACGATGGTAGATCACGGAGGATTACACACCCAAGTTGGTGGATTACGGTTTAGCGGCGTACAAGGATGACGTCATCCTGTCGTCAAATTTCAGAAAGGATGACGTGGAGTATCTGGCACCGGAGGTGCTGAGGTACATCCTCAACAGGAGGAAGAACGTAGAGGGACAGAACTATGACGATAAGATCGATATTTATTCCTTTGGTATCGTTCTGTGGCAACTCTTCCAGCGTGATTCACCCTTCCCCAACACCGCACCTCATCAGGTGTCCCTCTCTTTCATCTCGTCTCCTCTTTCATCTCGTCTCCTCTTTCATCTCGAATATCATGATATTCTTGTTCTCATGATGTGGCGACTGACTTGGATTGCAGGTGGTGACGGGAGTATTACGTGACGAGATGGCCCCTTACTTTGGGGGAGAGAGCATTCCTTACGTACTCTTCAGAGTCATCACCGCTTGCTGCTCTTTCTCCGCTTCGGTGATCATCTCTACACCTCTTTGGAGATTGACACACAACAGGATCGACCAAACATCGAACAGATCAACAAGATCTTATCTCAGTCATCCGATGCACTCTTGCGTTACGCTTCCTCTCCACCGAAGACCGAAGACACCCATCGAGAGGACAAGGAAGTAGAGGAGGAAGAAGAGGAAGAACTAGATCAAGAACAAATCGAACAAATGAGAAGAGAGAAACTCGCGCTCGTCGCAGAGAGAGTCAGAGAACTGATGGGCAGCAACGTGATGAAGGAACAACTCAGTGCCATGAAGGTGATAGATTCACTGGCGGGATCCCCCACAGACAGTGACGTCATCACATCCCACCGCATGGTGTCACTCATCATTCCCCTCCTCTCCACGGAAGACCTGAGACAGACCTCCGCTCTCAATCTACTGTACACTTTGGCCAACATCGGTGAGTGGTTCTCATCGAGGACCGTGGACTGAAGAGAACAGAGGAGGCACAGAAACAGATGAAGGAGGAGAGGATATTCGATGGTGTCATGAACGTGTTGGAATGGTCCCATGATAACGGAAGGGAGGACCACCAGATATTAGCCACGAAATTACTCAGCCGTCTCCTGAAGAATCAGAAGGACGTGGATGATTTCAAACAGACGACACCGCAGTGTCTGGCTCCCCTCGTCATTCAATTGAGATCGGAGGACAACCTTCTTCAGATACAGACCGTGTGGGCCCTTGCCACACTCCTGGAAGACGGTGAGATGGAAGATTTGAAGAGAACTGAAGGGAGCAGAATGGTGTCAGAACACCTTCTTGGACGGAGGAGGTCTATCTCCCCTACTCAAATTGCTTCTCTCTCAGCACAGTGGATTGCAGATTCGAGTCTTGTACATCCTGGCCAAGTTGGTGTTCAACGGTGAGAGGAGAAGAGAGACGAGAGAATGACACCACATCAGAGAGAGCACAAGATCGTATCCTGAAGGCGGAAGTCATGCTGACTCGTTTCTTGGGACTGCTAGAATCCCCCAGTCGAGTTCGACAGCAGATGGCCATGAAGAACATCTTAGAGTTCGCAGAGAACGAGAGGATGAAGGAAGAGATGATCTCCATGGGCATCATCCAATCCATCTCTCAGCTCCTCACACGCTCTGCCAACAACAGCACCGACGCTGAAGCCCTCCTCGATGTGTTGAAGATCACAAAGGTCATGCTGAGAGACATGTCCGGTGAAGTGGCAGAGCAGTGCAGGGCGGTGGACATGATGTCTCTCGTCATCAAACAATTTGGAGGGAAGTACCCCACAGAATCACTGGAGATCTTGTCCTTCTTTGCAGAGAACCCACAGGAGAGACACACTTTCATTGCCACTGGATTCTTGGATCAGCTCATCAATGGTCTCATCCGTGAGAATGCTCTTCATCTGGGGAAATCTTTCGTCTGTGCTGCCCTGCAGTTCATCGAGCTCTTTGCTTTCGATGGTGAGTCCATGATGTTCTATTTCATCTCATCATCTCCTTATTTCATCTCATCATCTCCTTATTTCATCTCATCATCTCCTTATTTCATCTCATCATCTCCTTATTTCATCTCATCATCTCCTTATTTCATCTCCCATGTGATGATTGCTGATGAACCGACAGAGCAAACGTGCTTCGAGCTGCGTAAAACAGAACAGAAGATGTTATGTTTTTTGAATCTGTCTCTGTCGTCCGATAGAGATGTTGTACAGAAGAGTTTGAGAATCTTATCAGAATTATTACGCTACGGTGATTGCCTCGAACGAGGAGAGAAACTGAAATCCACAGATGACACAAAGAACACGGTCAAGGCTTACGGAGGGATCGTTCCTCTCATCAAATTGTTACCTATCGATCTCCTCTCCATCCGCGAATCTGCCGTCTTTGCCCTATCTTATCTATCTGATCGAGGTGATCTTTTCTCCTTCTTCATTCCACTCAACAGACGACAGCGGAAGAGAGGAACATCATCCTGCAGAACGGTGGATTACCCGAATGTGTGAAGGTGTTGGTCTCCTTACGAAGCGAAGAAGCGGGAACGGAGGAGACGTGCAATAACATCCTCTTGCGATTGACGTGGATGTTTGCCAATTTCGCGCAGACACGTGAGCATTCGATCATCACGAAAGTTGATGTATCGAACAGCCTCCGCTCAACCCGAGTTGATGAACACGGTTCTACCCTTGGCTTTACCCTATCTATTGAAGAACGATCAAGTCCTCCAATCTTTCATTCTCAAGATGCTCCTCATTCTGCTCCAAAACGGTGAGATGAAAGGAGAGTCTAATCGGACTGAACTCTCTATAGAAGATCACTTTCAGAGGATCACGGAATGTGGAATCCTCCAACTGCTGGACCAAGTGATCGGAACGTCACCCAACCCAACGATCGCGAGGGCGGCAACGAAGATCATCGGTCTCTTGAGATAAATATGTTTATGTTTACCCTTCTCTCACGTCGCTCTCTCACATCGTCAGACCGGGCTCAGCCACGTAGAAGAACTGTTTGATGACGCTACTGGTCTGGCCGTCTGAGGGCAAGAAATAGACGAAAGGCTCGCCGTTCAGCTTGTCCTTGATGTTTTCCAACGCTTCAGCCAGACCACTGGTCTCCGGATCACTCTCAGCCGTGTTGATTTCGATGCCGATGACAGACTGTCCCACAAATTCGTTCGATGCGGCACGATGCTCCGCACCAAAGATTTCGATGGCGTTTCTCTTCTCTAATTTCACTTCTTTTGTCTGGTAGACCACTCCTTTCTGTCCATTTTGAGGGTGGTGTTCATTTCACGTTGGTACTCACTTGGATGCTGTGACAGAACCACAGGGCGGCTTCAGTCGATGTGGCCTTGAATAATGCGAATGCACTCTGTCGACAGAGATTCAGGATGGTCAAATCTTATTCTCTCACATGTGGATGAGGTCTGGTTCGGTTGATTCCGTAGGTGAGAGGAACGATGGAGGGGACGTCTTTCAGCAAGCTACCTTCTGTGTATGTGCCGAAAGAACCCTCAGGTGGAAGGTTTAGAAAAGGCTTGGGGATATCATTCTGTGAATGATGAGGATCACGTTTACATACAGCTAGATCTTGAACTCACGTTAGAGATGAGACGGTATGATTCGCTGGAGTTATTGAAATCAAACACTGAACTCCAATCATTGTTGAATGGACTCAATTTGGCACTCCCAAAGAGTCCTATAAAGGTTCGATTGATTGCTTTCTTCAACCCTCTCACCCAGTAACTCAGTGAAGTTGTATTGGAAGCAGCTAATCCTCAAATCCTTGGTCGTTTCCAGTGAGGGTTTGGTGAAGCAGAAGAGCATCATGTCGGTGTCAGTCAGGTCGCGTGTTCTTTCAGCTCTTCAGCTCTCCTGACGTTCACGTTCATCTCACCTCAACTGCTGACAAGCAACCACCACCCGACAAGCAGTTGATTCCCTCAAGAAGAAGCTGAATTCAATAAGCTTACACCTTGATTGAAAGGGGATACCTTCCATTGACGGGGCCGATGAAGAAGCGGCAGTTTTTGCAGCCATCGATACTGACCGTATCGGTGTGGTCGAAGACGAAGATATCACAATTCTAAATTTGAATTGGATGAAGGATCGGAAGCCATCGATGATGATCTCACCTCGCAGTCTTCCACAACAAATTGTTTTCCATTCAAGCTCCTTTGAGGAACCAATCAGTTCAACGAAAGGAGGGTGGACTCACCCAGGCTTCCGAACGATCGTTGCATCTTTCTGTTTAGTCACCTTGAAGTCCTCCGTGTTCGTCTTAACCTTTTTATCCCAAGAGTACTGCTTAGGCTCCTCCGCTTTTTTTGTTTCCTCCTTTGAAGAGGCGCAGCCCATGGTGTCCACTTTTAGGGGCCAATCATTCAACTCATGGTTGTAGATGGATGAATTAACATAATTCAGCGGTTTTTCGTTTGAGACCTTCACAGTTGTGATGAACACATTACCACACGAGACTTCAACGCAAAATGAGCAACCAAGGTACCGTTCATTACGACCGATCGATTCATGAGCTGATGTATAGCTAAGATCTACGAGAGACGGCCAGAGCTAAATTCACAGAGGCCTTATCCTCACACGGAGACGCAACATTATCTGCCAGTCAACTGGGCCAGTTGTCTGCTGCCATAGAGGAGCATGTCTTCAATCATAATGGTGGCTTCTCCCACGGCTACACACAACAGTGCAGAAGTCTCATCTTCAATCTGAAGAATCCCCAAAACAACCTCTATAGAAATCTTTTCAACGGTAGTGTCACCCCTGAACAGCTGTGCAACATGGATCACAACCAATTAGCTCCAGAGTCTGTCAGACACGAGAGAGAACAAGAAGAGAAGGAGATCTTAGAACACGTGATCGATCGAACGCAGTCGTCATAGATCTCACACGAACATAGGTGGTCTTACCAGAGCACGATGAGATACTCGAGAACAGACGATATGTAGCTGGACAATGGATCAATACATCAGACGCCATGCAAGCAGACATTGGTTCCAGCTCAGATCAGCAATATGGTGAAATGTAAATGAATTGCGTTACTCTCAAAACACTTTTCTTCATAATGATCGATGATGATCATCACCTCACGATAAATGATGATCATGATACAATCGACGCTCTCTTTTCATCCTCTAAGTGGCATTTAATGAGGAACCATTCTTGGATGACCTCGCTCTGTAGAGCTGGACACCGATGAGATCTTGTGGGTCCACCGTCGATTTCGTAGCCGAGAGACATTTCGATACGAGAGACTCGATCTTTCCACTCTCTGTCAGTATGAACTTGCACGCCCCCTCTTCGTTCCTCTGATTCCCGCTGCACTTGCACTGATATTCGATGCTCTCCATCTTCATTCCGAAACATCTACCACATCCATCAGTTCACCTTGTCAATCATCATCCATCATCATCACCTCGTCGCCCATTGTGAAATGTAAGCGGCAGTCATCACGCAGCAAGAAGGTCCGGACCACCTCGCAGCCGAGTTCTCCTGCCAACTGATAGGCTCGAAGCCACCCAGCATCTGTAGCTCCATCCTGACCTCCACCGTCTTGTTCTTCTTGTTGTAATCGAAGCTGAAATCCTTCGATATGGTGCATCTCCCCCAGTAGCTTCGGTTCAAGATCGCGGGCAGCATGTGGAATCTCTCGAGTAACTCTAAGCTCGAATTGATCTCGCCGGGAGATCGACTGGTGGGAACTGTCAATCCGATCCTCTCCTTATCGTTCTCGAATAAGATGGAATACTCGGTGGAAGCTAACGATCGACCGATGCTGTCTAACTGCATGGCCGCCTGCAGCTTACCCTGTACGATCGTCAGCGAACGGAAGATGTGAGGGATGTACCTGATCACCGAGCCTCTCGCAGATGGATGTGACGTAATCGGCGGAGAGGGAAGAAGAACGGAGGATGGCGTAACGATCTCGTGAGCCTTCGAAGGAGATCTTTCCCATCTTTGTCTCCAATCTCAACTTTGTGGGTACGTACAACTCTGCCCTTCCCACTGCGTTCTTGTACACTTGGTTCATCTCGTCATTCCTCGTCATCGCAATCCTCTTATCCCTGAAGATCTTACTCTTCTTCTTCTTCTCTTTTCCTGTCCTATCGTTCAGTTTCACTTCTTCATATCCGTGTGGAATGTATGGATACTGTGAGATGAAGGTGATGGATGTTCTTACGTTTGAGATCGATGGAAACGTCGTGTCTTGGGATATCCGTGATGTGCATCGTTAAACCGTCGTGTTCCGTAGCTCTCTCTATGCTCTCTCTGTCGGATACAATGATACGCAATCGATTGTTTCCCTTCTTCTCTTCTGCACTGAAAAATGGTGTCTCTGTGTGAATGTCAGAGACATCACCCTCGTTCATCTCCTCGATGATGTACACGCACCGTACGCTTCGGAAGCATATCCAGTTAAATAAGTTGTCGTGGTGGGTAAGTCGAATTCTGAATTAGAACCCTTGGTTCTGATGTTGTATTGAATCTTCATTCCATCTCCTCCTTCTCTCGTGATGTTCTCTAACGATACGACTCCCAATCCTACTTCACATCAACATCCATCGTCCTCTCTTCATTCTCGATCTCCTCTTCGATTCATTCTTGTCTCTATCTTCTCTTCGATTCATCCTTGTCTCTATCTTCTCACCTGTACAGGCTGTGTGAATCATTCCGAAAGCCAATTGCTCCATGGGTGAATGCAATCCCAGCTTCGATTTGAAGTATTTCGCATCGTTCAATCCCAAGAAATATCCAATCTGCGTCAACATGTTGGGATGCACGTCGTTATCATCCGAATTCCATTCTCTCAGTTGAGAATGCCTCACAACGAGGTACCTGAGATATTCACCCTCCTTCTCTTCTCTTCTCTCACCTCTCTCCGGAGATCATCAAGGTTCCCTCTGTCATCTTCACGTCAGAGAAGAATTTGAAGGCAGATTGTTCCATGGTAGCGAACATGGGAGACAGGGGAGCTGGAGCTGCTACGGTTCGGAGGATGTAGGCGGTGGATCGTGACAGCTTCTTGATGTTACCATCCATCGAGGGACTGCTCATCATTCTGGGCGATTGAAACGGTGATGTACCCTTTCCTAGAGTCATTCTTCTCTTTGGAGAGGGGATGATGATGATCTTGTCTTTCTCGTCGTCTAGATCGTCCAGAGTGGAGATGTCAGCCACCTCTGAATCTGCTACGGAGAACTCCTCTTCCGTCTGTTCTGGATTCAGTATGATGATTTCTCGTTGGGTGTTTCAAACATCGATGGATGTGATGTCAAATCATCGATATGCTTCACCTCGGCGGAGACAGCCACAGATGCATTCGGATCGGGCTCCGATTGAAGAGACAACTCGTAGAGGTGATTCTCTTCCGTGATGATTTGGCTGCCAAGGACCAACTTGATGACTTCAGGTACCACAACGAGTTGGTATGGATCTTTTTGGTACATCTGAATCTTCTCCAGAATCTTTCCCATGTGATGAATGACTTCATCGTTGACGTACGTCGTGTTCCCTGCCTTCTCGATGTAGACGGGATTCTCCGCCAGAAAAGTCAAGTTACGTAAGAAGAGACCTGGTGGTGTGTCATGATATCGTGTGAGATGTCATAGAGTCTCACCCAGGTAAGGCAGTATGGGTGATTTCCTCGCTTCTAATTCTTTCTGATAGTTGACAAAATTCCTGGCTGGATTCATCAAGGATTCCATCTGCTGGAAATCTCTGAGGTGCTTCTCTCCGATGGAGGACCAAAGAGTCTTTAATCGATGTACGGTGTATGCACTCAACCCCGACAAGATGGCCAACACCCCGTTGAAATTATTCAGCGACTCGCATCTCTGTCGTCGTTTCAGTTCCCACCCCCTCCCATTTTTTCACCTTTGCGATCTCGATGAATTTCTCCAGCATGAGTTTCTGCTCGGCCTTGTTTCCGGCCCTCTTCAAGATCTCCGTGATGACCCATTTACTCAGGAAATTGAATCTCTGCACCATCCGATCGATGTTCTTGTATTCTCCCTTCGCATCCGCCGGTGCCTGTCTCAAATGAGTCCCAAATGTCTCATTCCACCCACCTTGGCCCATTTGATTCGAGTCATGAATTCCACGGGTGTGATACTGCAGAACATCTGAGAATCATCCATGGTGATGGATGCAGCTATGATGCTCGCAGGAGTAGAGAGGATGTCTGTCACGGAGGAGATGTGATTCTCTACGTTCACGTCTCTTTCCGTTTCATTGGCGGGAACAGCGTGGGGAACCTCCTTCACCAAGGAAGATTTGCTCCTGGTCCTCAGCGTGTGGTTCACCTGTTTCTCCGAATTCTTCCGTGCGAAGAGTTTCTTGAGGGAGGTGAGTGATCCACTGCTCTGGATGATCGGATGATCGGAAGCATTCGAGTTGGAGCCGTTCATCTTCTTGATCTCGGAACGAGGCATCATGGTCAGGCCGGGTCTCGAGGGAGCGTTGTTTGTGTTCTATTGAATGCATGAGATAGAAGGTGTTGTATCGTATCTCACCCTCAGAATGATCAATTTGATGTTGTTGACACGAGGTACGCCCAGGTCGACCACTTGGGATAGGATCATCTTTCGTTGTTGTTTCTTTGGAAAATCGAAGAGATCGAAATTTTGGAGCCACGTGATTAGAAAGGAAGAGGCTCTTTGTACGATCAGTTTCAGCATGGGATGTCTCTCACCTTTCTTTCTTGCTCTCGTTGTTCTGCTTGGTCGTGTCTCGAATGGCTCGTTGCCGGGGAGATAGATGGGTGACGGGTTGTAGTCTGTCGATCTCCTCGTTCTCTCTGTCCGTCTGTTGCAGATATTTGTAATAATCCACCCAGATGGCAAAGAGATGCTTGGCACTGGTCCACTTTCGGTAGCAGACGAGAAACCACCACACTTCCTCTGCGAAGATTTTAATTGTGTTTTATTCTCTTAACTCACCTTGGGGTGCATTCGTGCCCAGGATGTGTTTGGTAACGTATCGAATCAGTGCTTCTGTTGGTGCATTCACGTCCTCTGGTGTTTGTATGTGTCCGGCTCTGAATAAGATGCGGTTAAGATGAGTTCGTATGTACGATCCCGTGGACGATGAACATCCTGAGACTCACCGTGGGGCCTCTGACTCTTCCTCTGAAGAAGTCGACTGCGGGTTCTTATTCATCTTTTCGTACAGTGCCTTGCGAAATACAGTGCTACTATCTCTTGTCATTCCTCTGAGAGCTCCATCCAGTGGCATCAACTCTGGTTTACTCGAGGGTGATTTGACCATTCCTCTCTGTGCATCCATCATGTCCTGATCCTCCATCAGAAAAACATTCGAGGACCATTCAATCATGTCTGAACGTGCTCACATCTCAAGATGAGCTATGGGGGCGGTTAGGTTTGCTGTAGAATAGTAGCGGTTAAAGTGTCAAGCCCGCTGTCAAATTGAATTTTCGCAGTCTGCGATCTTTCTGCGGTAGCAAACTTTCCTCGAAGATTACTTCATCGCACATCGCCACCTCATGTTGCGCTTGTTGTCCAGACGAACTCCTATTTCTTTCCAGAGCGACACACAAGTGAGTATTATCATT
This sequence comes from Planoprotostelium fungivorum, assembly GCA_003024175.1. NCBI lineage: Eukaryota > Evosea > Variosea > Cavosteliida > Cavosteliaceae > Planoprotostelium > Planoprotostelium fungivorum. Next base: position 43,342 of record MDYQ01000108.1, read on the forward strand.
CGAATCATGTAGATCTCACCCACTTGTGTAATTATCAAATCACATCTGATGTGATTCAAGTGTCTTCATCTTCGACATAATCCGCCAGTACCTTCAAAATTATTGCACCGGTCCTTCTTCAAATCAAAATTGAACACCTTCTTTCAACCAACCCCCGCAAAGCCTCCTACACAAGTGAATCTCCTTCACATTTCTTCCATCATCACCCCTCATCTATTCCATGCCTTTTGTCCTGATGTTGAAGAAGTAAACAGACCGACCTCGATCGCCGGCGAGATGCCTACACGGATCTATTATCACGATCCATGAGGGGAAGATTTCCCCCCTGGATCGACGAGAAGACAGAACTGCAGAGGATCGCCGTCCGCTCTGCCCTCGCCCCCCAATTTCCATTCGTCATGTCCGTCCTCTATGCCATCCTCGTTCTCGTTCAATTCACCATCGCCCTTGGATTCTCTGAGGTTGAACCGGAAGGTGAAGCGTCATCATGTTGGGACAGTGATTGAGACGCGTGACAGAATTGCCTGACATGGAGCGATGGTTGAACACAGACGAACAGTTTCCCACCATATGTGAGTGGATGCAAAGTCATTCATCACTGACAATATCAGACTCCTATGTGCCGAAGAGAATGATCGAGAACGGATTCCTCGAAGCTCTCCTCGCCGAAATCATCTCGACACACAAACGTGTCGTAGCGAATAAGATCAGGAACAAGAGAATCAAGATGCTGGATAGCACAGTCGATCCAGATGCAGTCCGATTGGCAAAAGCCATGGAGATTTTCTTTGGCATCTGTGATGATCGTGAGTCGATCAGATGAGATGATGTCGATCAGATGAGATGATGTCGTGTGAGACTGATATGGATCAGGGGAGGTGCCTCGATACATCGGAGAGCATCTCGTGGAGAATGGAATGGCGAGAGATTTGCTTCGGATATTGTCGACAGAGAAAATGGATCTGAAACCGACAGCCTTGAAGATATACACGATCCGCCAATTGCTGAGAAACGGTGAGATTGAAAGAAGCATCAAGTCTGAAGGGAAATAGGAAAGTTGTTCGATGAACTCATGAGTCTACCCACTACACCTCTCTTCTTGGAGCGATACGCTTCTTTTGACATCAAAGTGTGTTCTGAGATCCATTCCATTTGGATCCATCTCATCTTGTTTCATTTGTGGAGAATGACTCCTTCAGGTTTCGATTCAGACGGATGTACTCGGAACAAAAGAACCTCTTTCCTTCGCCTGTTCCATCGCTCCGTTCCGTTGGATCATCCGGAGGATATTCTACGATAACATAGATCGCATGAGTGAGATACCCCTGACCCTTCGATTGCACTGACACAGAACAGACATGAAAGATTATCCTAAAATTCTCTACGAAAAGACAGCCGCACGAATACCCTACAAATACGATCACATGGTGAGATGGTGAGAAGGAACGATCCACTGAGATGAAACAGATGACCGTTCACACGTGCAAGCGTGAGAAGATGGGCTTCCTCAGGGAGCAGCTCTATCCTCTGTGGTTCCTGTTACCCTCCACCGTCCAATGGGCTACTCTGCGGACCATCCCGATTCTCCTCTACAAGGAACACAGGGGTCTCACTTGGAAGAATCGATTTGTCGTCTGGAAATCGTGAGACGATGACGATAGAGGAAGAGGCTCACACGATCAGGTGCACCCTGCACACCCTCATCAACACGAGTGTCGTCTATCTCGCCGTCCTTCTCATTCAACAACCACCGAATATCCTGAGAGATTTCACCATCGACAGCCACGGTCTACAATGGACCGTGGATGTTTGTATCGGGGCGGCCGCTCTCACTTGGCTCGCAAAGTCCCCTCGTTCGTTCTACGTGTTTCCCGCCTTCATCTTGTGAGTTGCATCTTCTCTCCTCCCACTCACTCACGCAGAGCTGGGAATATGATGGCCGGTCCGCTAGAAGCGAAAATCGAATTGGAACCCCGAAAGATAAAACCCTAAATCCATGCGTACACTCGAATAGACTACGACATATCGATCTGTAGATTTGTATTACAGAGGTTTCCGCTCGGTCGATGCATCGGAGAACTGTTGTTGGTGTGGCAACCTCCCCGTCTGTTGAGAAGAGATCAAGGCTGAGGTGGGGATGTTGTGTCGTATGTACATCGAAGGGTGGTTCACTGCCGTCGTGGGAGGTACCATCGTGTACCCCCTCCCCGTGTTGTTACCGTATCCTCCGTACCCCATCTGTCCATTGTGCATCCCGTGGTTCATCTCGTAGGGATGCCCCGCGCTGTACTCCCCCCCGTGCTCGTGGTGCGTCGGTGGGTGCTGCACCCGTGGATCGTGTTTGACGCCTCCGTGATCGTTGAATGAAGTGGGAGGGTAATCGATGCCCTGGGAGGGGTGGGAGTTGGTGTAGATGGAGGCTTCGTGTGGATCTTGGGAGTAGGCGTACATGGGCATGGAGGGGTTGGGTGAGCCGGAAGGTGTGATTCTCTTCGATTCGATGAGGTAGAGGACGTACTCGTCAAAGAGTGTTCGGAGGAGGTGGAAGGACCCGAAGGAGGAGGCGTTGCGGATGGTGAGATCGCGAACGATCATGGTGGAGTAGAAGCTCCACTTGAGGATGAACTGCTGGGACACCATGGAGAATTCCTGGGGGTCGGTGTACTTTCCCAGCATCTTCTGGACCAGATCGGTGAGCCACTGGATCCAGTGGTCGAGGCCAGTTCTCTCCATCAAGAGTCGCTTGACGGTCTCCTGCAGGGAATCGAGTACTTCTACGCCACACTGGCAGATCTGCTGCGTCTGATCCTTGATGAACTCGAAATCGAGGTGCATCCAATCGTTGAGCATCTGCTGCAGTTGCGTCGTGTTGTGTAAGACGGCGCGGGCGGCCTGGGTGAGGTGGTTGAGGGAGGCGAGCTTGTGCAGTGACTGTCCAAACTTCTTGATGATCATGAGCTTCGAGACGCAAAAGTGGGCCGGGAGACCATCGAGGGTGGCAGCCAGCCACGGCTCCAGCTGTTTCGAAAAGTGACGAATGGACTGTGGAAGGGAGACCGGAAGAGGTTGCAAGACATTGGGAAGGAGAACGGCTGTCATGGTGCGGTACGTCAGCTGGTCCTTGTCCAAGATGAGAGAGACGATCTCGGGGGTGATGAGGAGAGTGCGGTAAGGATGGACGACGGTCTGCCAGAAGTGTCTGAAACTCTTCTCTACGTCGGTGAACAGGTGCTTGTGTGTGGCATCCACGAGTGCCTGGCAGTATTGACGGTACATCCCAAAGAAGGAGAGGACTTCTTGTTGAGGGATGCGAGAAGATACGGCTCTGAGAACAGATTCGGGGACGTTGAAATCAGGGAGTGTGATGTGAGGAATACCCGTGTTGGCCGGCTGGTGATTGAGATTTTCTTGCGTCATGTAGTGTGCTTCCGTGTGGACGTCTCCTGATTTTCTCTTGGCGATCTTGTTCGGTTTGTTCTCGGGTGTTCTGTGTCGTGAGCTCTGGTGACCCTCACTTTCTCCCTCCTCTGAAGAGGAAAATCCATCCTCTTCGGCCATTCCCGGATTGATTCGAAGATCCGATCCCTCCTTGAGCTTGACTCCGTAGTAGTGATATTTCGAGTGTCCTCTCGTTCCCAGTCTTCTCGTCTTCAGAGTGGGAAATACGGATCGAATGAGTTTTCCAAACGATGCAGGATTGATGGGCTCTATTGACATCGTACTGCAGAAGTGGTTGTAGTGGTTGTATAATGTAGAACGAGGGAGAGACATGCCCTCCTGACATTCGTAGTTGTCCTGCAACCATTGGAGGACGAGAGGTGATGCCCCCTTGTGTGAGAATTGTTTGGGTGGTGTGTTCTTTTTGTCTATGAGAGAGCCAGGTGGTTTCACATGCATGGAATAACCCTGACCATCGTCTGGGTTGCTGCTCGAGTAAACGATTCCATTCGAGTCCGACATGCTGAGTGTCTGTCTAACCAAGTTTAATTGGTTGCCTCTCAACAGATAGTGCTTTCAGTCACCTCGTGAGAAGAAGCGACCTTCTTTGGGTTCCCGTTGCTTAGTTGTTCTGTTTCTCGCAACCGCTTTTTTTACACAGATTTCCATGGCACCGAAATCTGTATAACTTAGATGCATCGCAGATGTGGTGAGGATAGATTGCGGAAATCTCCTCCAAATGGCTACAATTAAGTCCCTTACGAACTTCTTAGGAAGGGTTGTGTTGCACCACTCTGTCAACTCCTTACCCCGAATCATAGATAAATCTCTTAACCCAGCCTCCTTGGCGCTCTCCTTGTGCCTGCTCCGTATCTTACTTGTACGCTTTGCCTATGGTTGCTCGTTTCTTCACTCTTTCCGTCGTGGGTACATGTTGCTAAGACAACCCACCCAAGCAACACCCGCAGCTGGATTCTCAAGAGTTTGAGCAGAGAAGCGGAGTCACAAACACCGCCACTCCTGATGCGTGAGCCGTCCGATCACAAATGAGGGGGAGCTCATGTGGTTGCACTTCCTAATTGCGAGGGAGGGAGTGGAACCTTTGGTAGAATTTTAGAGAGAATCGTCTGCGCATTCCTATTTATACGAAAGACCATGGAGTGACCCAAATCAAGATGGACTCAGGAGAAGAGACGAGGTATGAGGAGGGATGATCAGTGGTGGATTGGGTTGATTTCGATCGAATGGGTTCGTTTGTCTCTTCGATTGAGAGGATGATGATGATGCGTCTGCTTCTGAAATCTGCGACTGCGTTCAGAGAATTTCAAGTTGAATGGCAGTCCATCGATGTCGCGAAACATCTTCATCGATGTCGAATCGTCTGTTTACTACTTCTGATTCTGATGTGGAAGGTATTTCGTATCTATTTTGTCATTTCTAATCACCGGCTTAGACCAATCCAAGAATGTAACCGAAGATCAGGAAGTAAGAGATTTATACGTCTGCGATATCCCTGCATTGGATCGAAAGAGGATTCGTGCTGATTGTCATCAGATACCGTCGCTAAATCGAGTTCATATATCGCCCGCCGCCAGCTCTCCAAGAGATCTGATTGACCGATCCGAACCCTACGCTTCTGAGGTAAAAGATGAATCTAATCGGATCTGATGTGTGTGGTAGGACTTCACCTACTCACCCGATGCCGAAGTGTTATTGGTAGTCAACTCATCAAGTGTGTCGGTAGAGGTCCAATCGTGGATCGATCTGATAGAAAATCAACTTGGATTGAAGGTGAATCACACGAGAAGAGATGAAAATAATGGATTTAGACTTGCATTTGGAGTATATCATTACAGAATGGTTTCGATCTGCATCACATCATGCTGGATGGAACATCATTGGGCGACAAATTTTCAGGAAAGACTATTCTCCTGCTCAATAATACATTTCACTTCGGTTCACATCAGGATGTAAGTCTTCCCACCCATCGATCCTTCTGTATTCATTCTCTTCCAGGTCTGCGCTCTCAATTTCATCACTCCAAGGTGAAAATGCGAAAGAGAAGAGAAGAATGAGAGAAATAGGGAGATCTACGAATCGAGTATGAAGCTTCAGATCCAATTCTTGATTTACGGTGGAGCATCGATCGATCTGTCAAAGGACGTTCTACCGAATAGTAAGGGACAGAGGAATCGATTCATGTACTCTGAAGAGGGACACCTCTTATTCCACCTTCAAGCCGAACACTCTCTCGGTCAATCCATCACACAGGTGAGAATCACATCGATTTGACCATCGACGATATCAGGTGTTCCATCCGGATGACCAATCTGATGTATGTGGATCTCTCATCATTTTTGGAAGATTGTCTTGGTATTCCTTACATTTATCTGCCAGTGAGTCACACAAATCCTCCCTTGATTGAAGATCAAACGTTCATCATGCCATGACGATGACGAAAGAAGATGAGACGATATCTGACACCCCTCAGGAGTTCTGTGTATCTATGGATCGGGTAACCAAGTGAGCGTGAAGAGATGACAGGAGACTCACGTAGATAGCCTTATCCATCGAGAATCTTCAAATTGGGTCGACACATCATCATCGATGTGCAGGGTGAATCTCACGTTGGAGGATTCGAAGAAAACGAAGCGGGTTATTCTTTCCATCTCGTCAACGAAGAGACTTCCTTGACCATTCAGGTGAGTCATTCGAATCGAAGGAGAGTAAAGAAGGAAGGTCCCCCCAGATGCTCAGGTGCAGAGGAAGAGGAGCCGATATTCCCACCGACACAATTACACGGAAGGGGCAGCCGCACTGATCGGTGAGAAGATGGAAGAGTGGGAGATCTGAATGACTTGAGGTCTGTTACTACCTTCAGCGTTAGAGAGGATCGTTTCAGCTGGAGATTTAGATCCTCAACACATGACCAGCTGTGGATCTCTACGCTACAAGATCGAAGAGCAAGGAAAGAGAGAGACACAAGAAGTCCAAGCGTGGTTCGTCCTGAACATGGAGAAGGGAATCCTCTTCTGCAACCGAGATCTCAACAGCACCTTTCACCCCACCTTCGCCCTCGTGGTGACTCAGTATGAGATCAGTACCAGCATCAACCGAAATCACAACGGAAGCCAACTGTTTGGTTGGATGACGTGGGGGAACAACGAATTCACCATGATGGGCAAGGAGAGGAAATTGACCTTCTACGCCAAGGGAGAAGAAGATCGGAACGGTTGGCTGACGGTGTTGAATCACGTGACGCAGAGAGGGAAGAGGAGGGTGAACACGTGGGCCCTACCAGAGACGAAGAGAGTTGGAGATGTCGTTGGAATCATTCCACTGGAGGTGATGTAGACAGAGTTGGTCCGTCGTCTCATGTCATCAGAATCAATTTTACTTGAGGTCATCGATGCCCACGTATCAGGTCAACAAGGACTCTGTCATCAAGAGACATCAGGAGTTGATGGATCGAATCCGCTCTCATTTCCCGAATTCTGGGTTGATTACGTTCCACAGGGTGAGGTCGATATGGTCACATGGGATGGTGATGGTGATTCAGGTGACGGACGATAAAGTGAATAATAAGAGGGGGCTGGCAACGTATCACATCGGGGACATCATGATTTACCAGGGGCTGCCGGCAGATTCAACCCACATCGCTCAACAACTCATCCCTGATGAAGAGATGCACGTGGAGAAGAGACTTCCACCGGATGTGTTTGCTCTACTGAAGGTGAGATCTCATCACATCAAATCACATCATCCTATTTCACATCGATGATGTGATGTAGATCCTTCCTTTTCATTTGAAGATGAATACTCTGTGTCGACTACTGGAAATCGAGAAGGTGAAGAGACAAGAGAGAGACACCTGCGTAGCATCTGAGGCCTCCTTACTGGGATTATGTGTGGCCTCTATATTATCCGATGTAGCCGAAGACTTTATCCAATGGAGACCTCACATCGTTTACAACCACGACAAGGTAATCTTACATCACACCGAACGATGATTCACTCTCACTCAGCGCTCTTCCATCTGTCCGCTGAGCAAAGTGAGAAGATGATCGAAAGAGTTGAAATTGATTCAGCAGGTGACGAGATTGTGTGAGCAGTTACGAGGGATGTTAGACCCGAGGATGAGATCGGCACCTGAAGCCTCTACCTCCATCGTAGGTGATCTCACACTCGAGCTGTGGATGCACGTGCAAGTGATGGGATGTGAGGGTCAGGGAGCCAACCAGAATCAACTTTCAGAGTTCTTACAACCTTGGAAGACCTTGTTTCCCGCGGCGGGAGCGGATCCTCTGCTGAAGAGGAAGAGGAGGCTGTGGGGAGCTGCCTTCTGTGCGGGGAGAACGAACGCGCAGATCTTAGAGCAGTACACTCGGCCCTTCCCTCAGATCACGACGGACTCGGCCGCTGCGAGATCGAGAACTGTGGCTCAGGTGAAGAGTGGCCTGCGAGGAAGATCACTGATAGGAGGAAAAGGCTGAACCGGAAGAAGAGAGTGAATACCGAAAGATAAGGGGAGAGGGAGACGATGGCAAAACAGTCAGAGGAGAGCGAGTCAACGTGAATGTATCGTATTGAAACGTGAATCTTGCTTTCTCTCAATCAATTTCAATCACAGCACTTGACAAGTGTTTCGATGATGAGACGACGTTTCTCTTTCTCTGTTTATTTAGATCTGTCTGATGCGTGATTCCAGTGAATCCTTCGTGACGTCCTCGAAGACCCCTCGGATGATGTTGATGCACTCCTCCATCTGCTCCTCCGTGATGATGAGAGGTGGTGCCAGACGGATGATGTTCTGGTGTGTGGGCTTGGCCAACAGTCCCCTCTGCGAGAACATGACACAGATGTCCCAGCCCGTTCGGGAGAATTGTGGATCGATGATGACGGCGTTCAACAGTCCCTTTCCTCTGACTCCCTGGACAAACGGAGCGTTCATCTCCACCAGGGCGGCTCTAAGTCTCTGTCCGAGTCTCTCGGCCCTCTCAGCCAGCTTCTCATCGCGGATGACCTCTAAAGCGGCGATGCCGACGGCGGATGCCAGTGGGCTGCCACCGTAGGTGGAGCCGTGCTCTCCCGGCTTGATGCAGAGCATGATCTCCTTGGAAGACATGACGCAGGAGAGGGGGAGCATGCCACCCGAGATGGCCTTTCCTAGGATGAGGATGTCGGGGTGGACGTTCGAGTGGTCCAGACACAGCAACTTTCCGGTTCTAGCTAATCCCTGACATGATGTGAGAACGTGAAGAAGAGAGATGGGCTCACCGTCTGGATCTCATCGCCAATGAAGAGGACGTTGTGTTGCTTGCAGAGGTTGTAGCACTCGGAGAGGTAATCATTGTCGGGGACAACGACTCCAGCCTCTCCTTGGATGGGCTCCACGAGGAAACCACAGACGGACTTGCCGTATGTCTCGAGTGCCTCTCTCAGTTGGTTGAGGTCGTTGTAATCAACTTGGACCATACCGGTCATGAAGGGTCCAAAGGTGGAACGACAGTCGGGGTCGGTGGACATGGAGATGATGGCCAGGGTGCGGCCGTGGAAACAACCTCTAGCGGATATGATGACGGCCTCGTTGGCTGGAATGCCCTTTTTCTCGTATCCCCACTTTCTGGCCAACTTGATGGCTGTCTCTACGGCCTCCGCGCCCGAGTTCATGGGAAGCATCATGTCGTAGCCGAACATTTCGGTGGCCATCTTGGCGAAGCGTGGGAAGACGGCATTGTGGAACGCACGAGAGCTCAGTGCGCACTTGGAGGCTTGATCGACCATGGCTTGGACGATTCTGGGGTGACAATGTCCTGTGGAGGGTCAGACGAGTCATGTAAGAGGAAATAAAATGTCTACCTTGGTTGACTGCAGAGTATGCAGAGAGGAAGTCGTAATAATGTTTTCCTTCAGGATCCCAGACATGAACACCGTTGGCTCGCTCGAATACGACTGGAATGGGGTGGTAGCTGTATGAATTCAATACGATGTCGTCATCAATGTTCGTCTTTGTGAGACTCACTTGTGAGCGCCGTAAGCGGATTCCATCTCAATCAATTCAGTGCTTGACATTTCGCCAACAGAAGGCACTTCATCGATCTTGGTGCGAATGGTGGTGTGGTGGTTGTTATCGTTCAAAATTTCTGCTGCCATCCTTCTTCAACTTAGGGTGGGCGGTCAACAGATACTGTTGTTATGTATAATAAGGCAGGCACTGTGGTGGTCTCGGGTTGACTCTTATTGAAACTATCCCCGACTCCTCCACAAAACTCGCTTTGTAAACCCAAATTTCAGCACGTTCATAAACGTGCAGATATGCGTTAACGGAAAGTTCGGCTTTTCGTTTCGCGACCCAGGAATAATCCCCGAATTGGGCGTGAGAAACGGTCGGAACGTTCCGCAATATTCTCCGTAATCCCGCCCATCTCAGAGTTCCAGGTTTGTGGCTGTCATTTTGTGGTGATCTCTATGTATTGAGAAGTGAGATCACGCTGTATGATCCACGCGTGATCACTTGAGCGATAGGCACAATAACACAGTCTCTTTATCATAGGTTCAGGTTTTCGTAATCTTGCCTCCAACCCAACAGGTCTACGAGCTGGAGCGCACCATCGTCACAGGCACCTAACAGAGCCACATCTCTGTAGTTCTCCTCTCTCAACGACTCCACCTCCTCGTAACTCTTCCACACCCCTACGGCATCCCTGTTGATCAGCAGTCTCGCCGTCTTCGGCTCCACTTGGTTCACGAGAGAAGCGAACCTGACCTCACATCAGCCACGTCACCTCCATCGATCACACTCACGGATAGACGACGAGAGAGGTTCCAGCCACGATGAGGAGGTCACACTCCTTGATGTCTTGAAAGTAGTGATCTGTGTAGCGTTTGGGGAGCCCCTCGCCAAAGAAGGTGACGTCGGGTCGAACGGTGGAGCCACAGATGCACTGAGGCACAGAGTTGATCGATACGGCCTGCCAGAAGTCCTGGGCTTTGTCAGAGGAGAAGAAGGAGAAGGACCAACCTCCATATCTGCCGCTCTGTTGCAAGACATGCAGCGGCCACTCGCGAATGAGCCGTGAGCGCAGATGACTTTCTCTTCTGTGGAATCTCAGTTTTCCACTCGTCGTGTACAGTCACCTGCGATGCCTGCGGCAGATTCGAGGACGTCGATGTTCTGAGTGTAATTCCTCAATAAGACCCCCTTCTCTTGGAATAAACGGATGAGCTTGTGCATCGGTGTGGGTCTACCCATTTTCGTCATCAAACGAGAGTCAAGAAGAGAGAGGTGTCCCACTTGATTGCACCCGTTCTGACGGGATAGAAGATGTCCCTGCAGATGGAGAAGAAAGGCTTCGGGTTCTCGTGGAGTTGAGCGAGGTCGAACGCCTTCGCTGGATCTGTCATTCCGTAGCGTCCTCCCACTTCCTTCGAATAGATTCCATTGGGACTCCTGAAATCAGGTATGCCGGCGCTGACTGATATACCGGCACCCGTGAGGATGACCACCTTCTTGAATCTTCCCTCTCTGATGCCCCTCGCGATGCCTTCTACATCGACTTGACCTCCCAAGACACTCGTTCTCTCTTCTTGACTCAGATTGTTTCTCAGCCTCCTCTTCAGCTGCTGCCTGGGTTTCTTCGCATCGAACGAATCGAGGTAGAGTGGCGAATTCTCTGCGATCTTCTTTCTCAGTAAATTGAAGGAGGGAGGGTAACCGTCCGAGGATGCGGCGTAGTGAAGGGACGACCAGCCGATGGATGACTCGTAGGTGGGATCTGCTCCCTTGCTCAAGAGATACTGCACCATGAAGAATGCTCTCTCTCTCTCCCTGCACGCCGCAATGTGGAGTGCCGTACAACGATCTTCCCCTGAGTGATCCACGATGGCGCCGTGGGAGAAGAGGAGGTCAGCCGTGGTGACGTAAGCTTCCTCTCTTCCCTCCTTCCCGTCGATGTAACCTTGTACCAACTTGTGCAGTGCCGAATAACCGTCGTAATCCAACGAGTTGACCTCCGCTCCACAGCGAAGGAGTTGTTCGACCATCTTTCTCTCTCCGTTCCTGGCTGCCATGTGCAAGACGGTCTGACCGAACTGATCGACATCAGAGACACTGGCTCCTGCTTGGACGAGGAGTTGAAGAGCATCTGAGTGACCTCGCAATGCGGCCTCGTGAGAGGGAGTGTTTCCGTCCGACTTCTTCGTGTGGAGGACGAGGTGGGCGTCGGGTGAGGCGATCATGAGCCTGATGATGTCCACGTGGCCCTTGGCCGCAGCGTCGTGGAGGGGCGTGCCGCCAGCACTGTTTGTTGCGGTGATGTTCGCTCCACTCTCTAAGAGCCTCCTGAGGGATGGGTCAGGGTTCTGTTGGTGGTGAAGGATGATGATGACGAGACTTTGATGAACGATGGAGATGATAGTGAAGATAACAAAGTAGACACCTGACAATGGAGAGGTGACCGCTCATGGTGGCAAAACCTAAGGCGGTTCTTCTGTAAGGTCCTGCCTTGTCTTCCATCATGCAATCTTCCTTCTTCTCCAATAATATGTTGACGATCTCATCGTGTCCGTTAGCACTCGCGATGATCAGAGGAGTAAAATCTGTGGGTCTCAGATTCTCATCTCTTTCATCCCCGTCACCTTTATCGGTCTTCTCTCCCCTCGTTGCACCCAGACTCAGTAACTTACGAGCTCGCTCTGTGTCTCCAACCGAGATGCAGACATGAAGAGGTGTCCATAGATTCTCTGCATTCCGTCTGGAAATGGAGGATGGATCTGTGTTCAATATCTGGAGGAAAGTAGTGTTACCACGGTCGCCAGTCTTGCAGGCGTGATGGATGGGAGACCATCCATTTGCATCCGTGTCGGACAAACTGGCACCCAAGTCCAAAAGAGCTAGCAGAACCCTTGGTCTTGAATCTCTGGCAGCCATCATGATGGGCGCAAGTCCCTCTCTATCCAGATCATTCAATTGGCATCGACACTCGGGATGGGAGATGATCCACTGCACGATCTTCTCTTCAGTAAGATGTGGTTTCGATAAGAGTGAGACCAGGGTTGGGTGGGAACCTTGAGATCGCCTCCAAAGGAGATAGGTCGTGACGAGTATGGAAGCTACTGCAGCAGAGATTATGTATGGTGAGTCGAAGCCCATCTTGTTTCTGATGACTTCGTGTGTCCAACGTCCACCCCGAAGGACGAATGCGATTCGGTGAACGAGTCGAGTCATGAGACGTCGCAGTCCCAAAGTTCATTCATATCATCTGAAATCCAGGCTGATGGTGATTATAAGACGAGTATCGTATCATATTCCGCTTTGGCGTCATCGATGTGGCTGGTTGATCACACAGTCAGATCGGTCACGTGCAGATCGAAAATAAAATCGGTGTTCATCGAAAACTCTCCTCCTATCCCACATCATCACCACAGCACAACATCAACATAACGACGATACGCCCCATTTTACGTTCTATCAGATCAATGTCTCAGGCCTGGCCAACGTTATCCAGTAAGCACTCATTCACCAGTATAATCGGTGACCTCGCACAGATTCAGCTGTTTCAGCTGTAAAGAGGCCTAACGAAGCGTGGCCTTCTCTGTCGCAGCCAAAATCACAGCGAGTTGGTGACATAAGGTCCACCATCCATCCATTATGTAGCTACTCCCACGGCACAATTGAAACAAGCCGTTAAATTATGTGAGTCCCTCAGATATATACGTTTCGAGAACAACAAGTGAATGGGACAGCGACGGAAGTGAGGGGCAAGAAGACGTCTATAGACACAGCCTGGAATTTGAAGCCCTCCATCACACCATCACCGGACACGGTTCCCACAGAGATCGCTCCCCCCATCATCCATCAGAGTGCTGACAATGCAAGTCCAGTCAAGGCACAGAAAGGTCCGTTAGTCATCACCATCGCTTGGGACGAGGTATCTATGGAGTCTCTCCTGCACTACTAATCCTGGAAAGAACACTCACGAGAAACTAACCGGCCTGAGAAAGCAATACTTCCCTCCAAAGATCAATTATCTCAACGCTCACCTCACTCTATTCCACGACGTACCACTCCCTCCATCGACTGCCATAGATCACATCAAGAGGTGATCGTCCGTCAACATCGTGGGAACTGAGATGATACAGATGTTGCTCTTCTTACTCTCAGTTTCCCATACGCTTCAATCGAGTCTTTCCGATGGGGCAGAGAGGTGAGATCAAAAGTGAAAATGAACTGAACGAGAGAGGTGTGGCCGTATCAGCTTACGCAGACCAAATCATCGGCATCCACAGAGACCTACAAGATCTGTGGTGGGACCATCTGGGACAGCAAGATCAGAGGAAATTGTCTCCTCACGTTACGATATGCAACAAGGTGACACCAGAGGCGGCGGCTGAGATCTACAACGAGGTGAAGAGAGTGTGAGGAGGGGGAGTGAAGGAGAATAGGTGGAGAAGATGTGGGAACCACACAGGGGATGGGTAACGGGCATCGATGTGTGGGAGTACCTCGAGGATGGCTCGTGGAGATTCGAAGGAAAGGTCGAATTCAAGAAGAGATCCTACCAGAACAGATCGAGATAATAAATGGACTCTGAATCATATGTGTCTTTCACACGGAATTGGATCACGGATCTTATCACTATTGCCGGATCTTTTAGCTATAGCCGGTAATAGTGATAAGATCGCCCAAATGACTCGTCAGATTTATTTACACAGAGAGATCGATTGAAGTGTGGGGCAGTGCCTGTTTCTCTGTTCCCGTCGCTCTCCTTTCTCCCTCTGGTGTTCTCAGCATCACTGCTCCCTCTGATTCGATGCCTACAGTTTGTTGAGGCCACAGATCTGTCCGAGTTCGAACAAATGCAACTTCTCCCAGCTCCATGTCTGCTGCCCACAATGCCGCTCCCACAACATTCTGTTCATCATCAGATCCGGATGAAAGCATGATGGATGATCACGATTTTGCCATGACGATCAGATCTGATGATGGTGATGTGGATGACTCACCGTCCAATAGAATAAGATTCCAGCGACAGGAACAAGATTCATGGCAGTGCCGGCACCTCCCAACAGCGTGTAATCCATAAAATTCTTCCTTAAGAATGTGATCTGCTGTCCGAGAGATAGATCCTGATGCCCATCAGATCTCTCCTCTTTCCTCCCTCACCTTCAGTTCAAAGTATTTCGCGTGCAAGCTCCAGCCGTAGACCCAACCGTTCAAACCGCAGTAGATACCTGTGCCTACAACGGGTATCGCGTGTATAGGAAGACTGAAGAAGAAGAAGAGTACTTGAACGAGGAGTCTGATCACTGCGAAGAAGATCTGATCGGTGGATCAGGATGATGTGACCACAGATGGAAATGGAATCATCCACCTGTCTGATGAAGCCGATGGTTCCTCCCTTGTCTGGTAATTCCACACCCTGCATTGTGGTTAGAGGATCATCGTCACACGACGGTGCGTTTGATACTCACCCTCAGACGCATGGTGTGGACGACCAGTCGATCTTCGTACGTTTCGAAGAGGATGAGACAGACCAGTGCCACGACGAAGCCCGATTCGACAAAGACGAGGAGGATGGCAAGGATCCATGCCAGCCACGTAGCCATGTGTTCGCTGAGAAGATGCATCTGTGGAACTGTTTGACTTGTGAACATAATGTCGATTTCACATTTGGAGGTAACTCACCCAGGGCAGTTCCCAAGAGTACACCCAAAGATATGATGGCTACGATGATGGAACAGCAAGCTGGTAGCATTACGTGACGCCACAGCTCAGGATGTATGATGAAGAACATCACTCCCTCTATGATGTAGTCCCAGGAGCTAGATCCACTCACGTTCGGCAGTCGTTGTCTCGCGCTCATCTGTGGATGTTCTGATTGTAACGTCGATTTTGATTTTAGAAAAGAGCACTTGATGAATTTCAAGTAAATGCGAGTTCAAAGAAGAACGGACGCCCACGAGAGTTAAAAGTGTGGTTACATGATGTAGAGTACCATACAAGAGTGCGACGAGTAGTGATACAGAGGAGAGAGAAAAGAGACGACTGAAAGGAGAATAAATATCTCTGAACCTCTGCTTTATATTACAAGAAGCTCAAAGCAGGGCGCAACCTCCGGACTTCTTCTTCTTGATGGGGGGAGGGACGATGACAGCTCGGATAGCCTCGTCGAATACGCTCTTCAGTCCCTTCTGTGTTAAGGCTGAGCACTCCATGTACTTCACGGCGTTGATCTCCTTGGCCTTGGCCATACCCTGCTCGTAGGAGATGGGTGCTTGGTTCTTCTCTCTCAGTCTGTCGATGGTGTCCTTGTCGTCACGGAGATCGAGCTTGGTTCCGACCAAGATGACGGGAGTGTTGGGGCAGTCTGAACGTCGCGTGAGAAGGTGAAAGGAGAAGAGATGTGGACTCACGGTGGGAGATCTCTGGGTGCCACTTGGCGGAGACGTTTTCAAAGGAGGCGGGGGAGATGATGGAGAAGGCGCAGAGGAAAACGTCGGTTTGGGGGTAAGAGAGGGGTCTCAGACGCTGGAATGGGATCAGGATGAGAAAAGAATGGGAGAGCGGCTCCCGAAGAAAAAAAAGCGAGACTCACGTCGTAATCTTCTTGTCCGGCGGTATCCCACAGACCAAGGTTGATTGGCTTTCCATCGACCATAACGTTGGCAGAGTAGTTATCAAATACAGTGGGAATGTACTCTCCTAAAATATGGAATCAGTCTCTATCATAAGCTACTCTCAGATTCTTCGCTTCGACTATCGGAAGCATTTTCAGAATGTCAAGACTCTTAATCTCACCGGGGAAAGCATTGGTAGTGTATGAAATAAGAAGACAAGTCTTTCCGACGGCTCCGTCTCCGACGACTACACACTTGATCGACTGCATGGTCCCTCTTCTGTTGAGCCGAAAATATGGACCAGGACTTCGCGCTTCCCCCGATTTTGTTAAATCCCTTGCCCGTGCGGAGCCACGTTAACAACCGTACTTTTGACGGTTTCTACAACAGTTTCGGAGAAAGATTTCAGGAAAGCCTCTTTCACCCAACTCCTTCCTCGATCCTCTTCACCTCTCAACTTCGCCTTCGTCCTTCACCTTCCTCTTTATTCGAACACCGAAGGCCTTCCAGTTACAGGCGGATAGCGCTCTTCAACACCTGCCAACGGGCGTTACCAAACAACCGTGTTTTCGTTGTGTTTTCACCTTCGAGACGCGACGGAAGGTTAAAGAGAGGCGGGGAGTTCTCTCGATCCTCTCACCCGTTCGACTCTGTGATGTGTGTGAGACATCAGATACACATGGATTCGAAGATCACCTCTGGTGTGTTGGATGTGTGAGAAGAGATGATGTCGTGGTCTCTGAATGGAACGGAATGGAGGTGTTCAGAGTATAGGGAATCTTTCACCACTAGGAGACTGCGAGGTTCCAGAAGGAGTGACATGACTGGCTCTGCCGTTGTCTCACGACCCTCCTCTGTCTCATTCTCAGCGACCGACTGTGATTTAAAGAATTCCATTAACACTGTGCCTTGAAGGCTGATGATCCCGAAGTGTGGAACATACAGCGGGCCATCTGTGTGGGGCTGAAGGAGATAAACATCGACGTACACGATACAGTCGTACCATGATACCACCGTTTGGGAGATATTCATTGACAAGTACGTGATTTGGTACCTGAGTCCAAAATGACGATTGAACGCCTCAGTACGCAAGTTCACCTGTGAATCGAAGATACCACTCTCTGTCGCCATTCTTTTACCAAGGATCTCCAACCAATCTGGTAATTTCACAGCGACCATTCCTTTTGGATGAGGATTACCACCCCAGTTCTGTAATCTCCTACCATTGACTTCCCTCCATTTGGCCTTCGACAGATAGATCTAATCGCGTGAGCAATCAAGTAGATGTCGAATCATCACATGTTGCAGCAGACGCTTCTCCTGATCTTCAGAGATGTAATTTGGAACGTAATAAGCTGTTGGAATCGTACCAACGCGATACTCAGCGAGTGGATGTTGATCAGCCATCAATGCGATGTGATGTGTCGCTGCTAATTGTACAAATGACATTTACGTATTTCATTCTTTTATCGCAAGACTCTTCCTGAGGGTTGGCTCCGTCCTTGCTTCCTGTATTCTGGTGGCAGATAATGATACACGCTCTCCACCACTGCCTCCTCCTCTTCTACCATCACGGTCATCATCACACAACGTTCACTCTCATTCACCTTCATGATCCTCCTCTCCTATTTCATCTTCCTCGTCTGTCTCTTGCATCTTCTGAATGTAGATCATCGTCTCACGGTAAGGCATCAAACTGATCCGCGGCGAATGAGCAACGAAGTCTCTCCCTATGCTCCTTTTAGAGAGCTCAGGAGAGCCTGGAGGGCAGCCTTCCAAGCTGATCGAATCGCAAATCGAGTCCAAATGAAGGCCTACATCGATCGTGGGTTCTGTAGTCGGTAAAGTCTGTACAGGTGAGTCATAGGTTTCACATCTTTGACGACCTGTTTACTGGCTTCGGAACAAACGGATGTGGAGATCGCCTCATCTTCTTTGTCTGATGAGGGGGGTAACTGCAGAAAGATGGAACCACTTGTCCTTCCATTCGATTTCTTGCTTTCCTCTTCCTCGTTTCTTTCCTTTTCTTCCCTCTCAGCTTGTTTCTTCAGCTCGGTTTCGATAGACTCGAACATTGTCGTCTCTTCTCGATGATCAGTGGATTCATTACGATGAAATGTATCACCAGACATCATTGGATCAGTCTCAATCGATTGTGTAGATGTCTTTGGTGTCTCAGGTCTCGGTGGTACATAAGGTGCTGCGAACAATTCATCGAACTCTCGGTAGATGATCACTCACTTTGTAATCCTGGTGGAAGGGGATGAGATAGATTCAGACCAGGAGTCAAGATACTCAATAGGGCTCGCTGTATGGTATACAAATCAATATTTTCTAGTGGCTGCGTGAATCAGTGACAATCTGTTCAAGAGAATGATCACCTTTGGAGCGTTGTTGGGTGTCTCTACAGTAGGTGTCTTTGGAATCTCTCCCTGGTGAAGTCGTGGTGTCGTCTGCGTCGAGACATTATCGATGGATAGAGTCTGTACGAATGTATCGGTGTACACGATGGGTGGTATCGCCATCTTTGAAGCTGGCCTTTCGTCCTTTTTGATGGGAACAGTATGAGGAGGAGATTCATCGACCACATCAATCTCCTCCACCGATTCCGACAGTGTATCGATCTTGCTGCCCACCCGGCTCGTTCTCTCTTTTACCTTGGATGGCGATGATACTGCTGGTGTCGTCTTCTTGACACTTGCGTCCTTCAGTTTTGTTTTCCTGGGAGCCAGGCCTTCGAGACCTCGCATCGAACGCTTAGCGGTGGGCGTTGGTTCTTCGTGACTTCAGCTCGGTTTGGTCGAGGATGTGGCTCACCTTTTCGGATGATCTTCTTCTTTGGAGTGACTTCTTTCTGTGTTGATTCTGATTTGAGTCGAATGGATGTCTTTGAAGGTGAAGATACTGTAGTGGTGGAGATCTTCAGTTTTGAAGGTGTCGCGATTCGATGGACTTTGGACGGAGTGGTCGTGAGAGTGATGTGGTGACGGTAAGGATCAATGACTGTTTACGTCAGCTGAGACGACGACACGCACGCACATGATGACTTCAGAGGCTCGCCGCATGATACGATGATTTGATCTCCCTCCTCTATGTCAATCAATCGGTGGATCTCCTCTCCATCTACGCGGAATAGTCTTCGAGCAGCAAACACCAGTTCCAGCTTCTCCGTCAATTTCTCTAATAGCTGATGGAAATCAGAAAGGTGTTAATACCAAAATTCACCTTGTCTAAAGTGGAAGGCAACATCACGATGGTAGGGTGGCTGACATCTCCATTGCGCAAGAACTTTGCGTGGACAGGTACACGAAGGCCATGTTGTTCCATTGGCCTGCAGAGACGGAAAGGATCTGCTGTAGATGACCACCCCTCATATGATCCCATCAGTTTGAGCGCCAATTTTGTAACGGTCGAATTCAACCAAACATTTAATCCATCTACAATAATCCCTGTCTGGTCTTGTCTCGCTCGATACACAGCAGAGGAAGAACATCAGATGGCCCTCTCACGTTCCAAAGAGAAGTTGGTGTTGCCCTCATTTGTTCCTGTTTCTCGAAAAAGCGTGACGCGACAGAGGAAGTCTGTCGACATTTGTGAGAGAGTCGAATTCGCGGCAACAAATCAAAACAAACCACACAGACCATCGATGATGTCGAAGACCATCTGTCTATTAGTCTTGACTGTGGCTGCTCTTGCCGTTGCAGCCAAGTTCCCCAAATGGCACGAGCTGGAGGGTTACACCTTTGAGCAATACATTGCCGATCACAACAAGGTCTACAGCGCCGAGGAGCTACTCGCTCGCAAGGCTGCCTTCGAGAACCGTCTTGCTACCGTTAGAGCCCACAATGCCAACCCTGGTTTCAGCTGGAAGAGAGGAATCAACCACATGTCCGATTGGACCCACGAGGTAATGGGCTTCCCATCTGTTCTCCTCTCATTCTTCTTCAGGAGAAGAACTCTATGAAGGGTTATGACAAGAACATCGGTCACGCCATGCGCACCAAGCGTGCCAAGGTTGTCTCCAACGTGCCCAACAAGCAGGAGGACAGTGAGAATGCCACTCTCCCCCAGTATGTCGACTGGCGTGATCTGGGTGTTGTTACACCCGTCAAGGACCAGGGACAATGCGGAAGCTGCTGGACCTTCGCCACCGCCGAGACTGCCGTGAGTCACTTCTTCCACCTTCTCATATCCATTCTCAGATCAAGATCCACCTTCTCACATTCTTTAGGAATCTCACTACGCCATCGCCACTGGTCACCTCGGAGAGCTCTCTGAGCAGCATGTCCTGGACTGTGTACCCAACCCTCTGCAGTGTGGAGGACAGGGTGGTTGCTCTGGAGGTACCGTCGAGCTCGCCTATTCCAACCTCCTCCTCCCCGGCACCGGAGGTATGGTCTCCGAGTGGACTTACCCTTACCGCTCTTACTTTGGAGATGCCTTCCAGTGCTCCTTCAACCGCTCTCGCACTGCTGTCTTCGCCAACATCACCGGTTACGTCACTCTGCCCACCAACAAGGTGACCATCACCCTCCTCTCATTCTCATTCCATCTTCCATCTGACATGCGATGCAGTACAAGCCCCTCATGATCGCCGTCGCCACCCTCGGTCCCATCGCCATCTCCGTCGATGCCTCCGCATGGCACGACTACGAGTCTGGAGTCTTCAACGGATGCAACCAGACCAACCCCGACATCGACCACGCCGTCCAACTCGTTGGCTACGGAACCGACGAGAAGCTGGGAGACTACTGGCTGGTGAGAAACTCTTGGGGACCCAAGTGGGGAGAGAAGGGATACATCCGTATCTACCGATCGGATAGTGAGGAGGGAAGATGTGGAGAGGACATCACCCCCAGAGATGGTGAGGGATGTGCCGATGGACCACCACAGGTGGAGGTCTGTGGTACCTGTGGTATCCTATTCGACTCGGTCTACCCCACTGTTTCCAAGTAATATAAATATTCTTCTGTTCCACTCTTTCTCTATTGAAAAGTACAACATCCATTCGAGTGTAAGAGTGTGAGGGACATGTACATTTATTTCTTCTCTGGGGGTTGAATGAGATCGTAGAATTCATTCCAAGAGAGATACATCCTTCCCTCTCCTCCATACTTTTCCCTCTCTGATGTTCTGTTCGGTCCCACCAGAATATCTCCCTCCTCTGGCTTCTCCACGATGCTTCCTCTCCCCAACTGCATTCATTCAGACTAATGGATAGAGAGATACAGATAGAGATACAGTAGAGGATAGAGAGACACAGATACAGTAGAGAGATAGAGAGATAGATACAGTAGAGGAATAGAGATACATACAGTGGTGACAATGGCCTTGACTTGAGCGAGAGACTGACATCCCGTGTGATCGTTGGATAGCCACACCTTCTTTCCCTTGAAGGGTGAATCCCTCTTGGGTTGACTGAACTCTGTCTCCAGTACAAAATATCCTACTCTCTTCAGTCTCATCCACTCTTCACGATGTGTTCCACTGTTCATCAATGATTCACGATGTGATGTGTTCCACTCTCCGTCACGATGATCCATGATGTGATGTATTATCATCGACGATGTGATGTGATGAGATCACCTGCTTCAGTGGAAGCGATGATCCACGAGGGATCGATGACCCATCGTTGAGTGAGATGGGCTGCCATGGTCTTGGATGTCCTCGTATTGTGAGGACACACCATGTGTGTGATCTTCGCATCGTACGCATCATCCAACCTCGCCTGCTCTCATCAGCCTCACATCGTCGATGTCACATCACCTCTCCTCCCAGTAACGTGATTCGATCCGCCAGATCATCCATCAACGATTGCATTCGATTGTCCTTCCTGAACCCAGTGAAACTGACGACGACTGTCTCTCGTCATCTACACCGTTGTAGATGGACCTCACCTCTCCTGCACGTGCTCTTGTCCCTCACGATCTTCTCCTTGTGGGGTGATTCTTCACCGTGTAGAGGAGTAGAGGGTAACATGTCTGATGCATCTGGGATGATCACCTTCGCTTTCTTCTGTGGAGAAGGTACGTCTCTCTCCTGATGGTGTGAGAAGTGGCTCGTTGTAGAGGGACGTACCTCGGGGGAACTGTCGATGTCCTCGACGAGGGCGGAGCGCTTCCGTGATTCGTCTTGTTTCTGCGATTTCGCGTCTGCGACCGTCTTCTTCTTCGTCGCCTGCGACGATTTGACTCCCACCCTCTTGATCGTGTCAGTCACGTGACTTCCTATGATATCTCACCTTGGATGCCGGCTCCTTCCTCTTGGTCTTCTCTGTGATATCTTCCTTCTTGTTGCTCTCCTTCTTCTTCTCGGGTGTATTCGGCTTGACGAATTGTACCGTCTTCTCCCTCGGGCTCTCGTCCCTCGCAATTTTTCCCGCCTTTTCTGGTGGGCGATCTTGATTGGGTGCATCACATCCAGATTGCTTCGAAATTTCAGTCGTGGAATTGGATGAAATCTCACGTCTTCATCGGATGTCACGTTGATCGCCTCGATCCTCCTCGCTGCTTTCTGGAATGGACTCAGATTCCTACCCTAGATCAATCTTCATCCATCTACAACGCTCACTTGTCTGAATTCTTCTCGGCCAGCTGCTGTCTCAACAGCTCCAAGGTCTTCTTCATGTTCTCGTTCTGCTTCTTCAGTATGTCCCTCTCCTTCCTGTACCTCTCCTGACTCTCCCTCTTCTGTTCCATTCAACACCCTCTTCCTCTCTCCTCCTCACCTTCTTCTTCGTCTGCGTGCTATCATCCTCCTCTAATTCATAATCGTCAACGGATCCAAAATATTCCGCCTGCTTCTCCATCATCGTCTGCTTCTTCTCTTGTGACGTCATCGTCTTCGCGGGTGTCGACTGCACTCTGTCAGGCTAAATATAGATTCCTCCCCCCACCTCCGTCTGTTGTGCCGCCGTGACTTCTTCTTCGTCCTCTCGAATTCTCTTCTTCAGGTCGCGTGTCTGCTGTTCGCTCAAGACTCCCGGCGTCGTGTCGAGGACAGATACGATGGACAAGAACTTCTCCACTCTTCCCTTGTACTCCTTGATGGTCACCTTCTGTGACGTGTCAGGAGAGAAGAAGATACACATCTCACTCTCAATAGCCTCTCGGTGAGATATTTGATGGACTTGATCTTCTCGGGGGGTGTCGTCTTTGGAATCTTGAAGCTGGAGAGGGCTTGGGTCAATCGACCGTAGTTGGCTGGTCGTTCTCAGTGATAGTTGATTTCACACGTACCTACCGTCGTTTCGGTTGTGGAGTTTGACGATGATGTCTTCACAGAGGTTGGGGTGGCTCTCTGGTGGAACGAATTGCATCAGATGATCGCAGAATTGATTCAACTGAGGGGGTGAGTATCCTATGTCTACGAGGTATGTCTCACTTGAATGGGATACAGATTGGATGACTTGGGTGCCTTGGAGATAGAATCCAAGGCGATGACCAATGCACCTCTCATCACCTCCTTTGTTCTCTGTCAGTTCCTCGTGTGGCTGAATTCTCACCGGTTTCTTGTTGCAGTAAGACTGTAAGACCTGCTCCAGACAGGAATGGAGCATCTCGTTGCCGGGTGTGTTGATACCCCCTCCGAACAAGAGCAATAGCTTAGAGAACATCTTATCCCTCATGTCCCCCAGTTGTTCCGCCAACAGAAGCTTGACGACTGTCTCTACCGCAGCCATCTGTAATCCGCTGTTATCTGATACCAACAGCTACTCCTATTCAGCTTTCCTCCCCTCCTCATCACCTTCACCTGACTGAGGACAACGAGAGCTGAATGTCCGGACACTCTCTTCTGCTTCTCCTCTGGCGCCTGCGTGGGCTGGCTGAGATAGTCGTTGGCGTCTTGTGATAGCAGATCGTCGAAGCTTTCAGCCTCGAAAACGTCGAGACCGAAGACGATGAGTAGATCGCAGATGACCTTCACAACTGCGATCTTGACGCTGTCACAGTCGCTTTCTAACATTCGAAGGAGGAGACCGCTGTACCTCCTCGTGACTTCCTGTGAAGAGTGAGTGGATGAAAGAGAGAGGAATATGACCTTCTTGTAGAGACAGCACAGACCGAGGGGGATGATGGAAGCTTCTCTGATCTTCTTCTTTGGTGATTGGATTCCCTTCAGTATGACGTTGGGAAGTAAATCCACTGCACCGGGGTCGCGTAATCCCTTTGATGGATGAAACCACGATCTGCTGCGAACTCTCACCGTCTTTGTGTTTTGAAGAATGGTCTTGGCGATCTCCAGACATCTCAGCATTACCCCCTCTCCTTCCTGTTTCTCTCCTTCCAGAGGATCGTTGATCTCTGATATGGACTCCAGGCATACCTGCAAACATTCACATCTTCTTCAGTACGAGACGATCACCTGCATGAATTCACTGCTCGAGCAGATGCGGCGTAGCAACTTCATAATGATGGCGGTGATCTTCTCGCTCAACTGTAGATCCAACAATAAATCCACTGTTCAATTCGATGAGAATCAAAATCTTCGATTCTTCTCACCAATGGCAATCCTGAATTCGCGACGTCCGGCTTCATCGGCAAAGTCCAGTAAACCTCCCAATAAGAGAAGCTGCTCGAGGATATATTCATCCTCTTGATAACTCGCCAAGATCTTTGCAAAAATGGTTGTCTCGGGCACCAGCGATTCAAATTTATCCTCGTCCTGTGAAGCATAAACAAATAAACAGCGAATGGGAAGAGGTACCTTGAGTTCAAATTTTACGTAATTGCAGTGCATTCTCCAGATGAGAGCATCTTCTTTCGTCAACTTGGACCAGTTGTGCTCTACCACCACCTACACAGAGTCATTCCTCATTCATTTTGTCCAATGTTGCGCTTACATTCGGATTATCTTTGAAGACGTACATCAATACCGTCTGTGCTACTTGTGGATTTGCTTCTATGTCTAACATCTCCAATAACTGATCGACGGTCAGACGTTCCAGTGTGAAAGATTTACCTTCGTGACGCTGCCGTTGATGCGATTCGATTTCATCCAGTGATTAGTGATCATCTGACTGGCAACCTTTCTAACTGCAGGACTCTTATCCATCAATCCCTCTCTCGCGAGCTCGATTCGAAATGATATCTTCATCTTGGCGACGGGGACCAATCTGAACCGCAGGTGAGAGGCGATTTCGTAAAAGGGTTTCGTATGGGTATTCACCTTCCAACGTTGAGGATGAGATGTTTTCTGACTTCATCGGAGACATCATGAAGCCTCTCCATCACGATGGGAAGGGTGAGCGCTGTCAACTGTATAGCTGAGATGACCGCCTTTCGGACGTCCCTGTGACGATCATCACGGTGAAATGGGATCTCACGCGAAGGAGAACTCACACGCTAGTATCTGTACGAAGAGTCTTGATGTATAATTGGGTAACTCGGTCTTCCTTTTTCGTGGCATCTTGAAGTCGAGACAAGGCATCGACCGCCTGTACTCGGACGGCGGGATGCTTGTCGGAAACTCTTTCTGTCATCTCCTCTTCCAGTCTATCCCAAAGAGAGTTGCTGTGTCGGTCACGATGGAGGTGAATATGATTTGGGCTCACTCGATCTCGGTCAGATTTTTCATGAGACCGGCTATGATGTTGCAAGTTCGAAAACGAACTCCTTTGTCTTTCGCATTGGTCATCGGTAACAGGTAATTGATTAGATCATGGGCGAGAGACTCTTGTTCTTCCTCCACTGGAATAATTTCATGAATGAAATGCTTGAATTTCTCACGATCGTATGTTGGCTCCTCTTCATCAGAGATCTCTTCCTCCATTGATTTCTTTCCATTGTTTTTCTTCTTACTGCTAGCGTTTTTCGAACTCGTTTTCCTCTTCTTGTTGACGGGCTGGGTTTGCATTCAATTGATTTGTCAAACATCCAATCATCGATTTACCTCTTCGCTGGCGTTGTCATCCGCCGCGACGATTTTCTTTGTGATTTGAACTGTTGTCTCTACCACGAAAACGACCAATCTCTCGATGGATGGCTCTCTCTTCCCAACCGAAAGTATCCTCTTGATGTGCAAGAAGAATTCCTTTCTAAAGAGTGCTGGGTCTAAGCGGAAGAGAGTGACCATACTCTTTGCACAACGGGCGTGAGATCCTAGAGATCTCTGTGCTTGATCGAGTAGTTGACACATTTGGTGTCTTATCCCCTCGAGGCGTCGCTGTTGAGCGGGCACACGAGTCATGTTCGCCAGTTGGTTGTCGTCTGATAATCTGGTCGCGTGACCAGCGAGAAAATTCGGGATCATTCCAGGAATATCTACATCTACAACATAGAATTCCACATTCATTTCTCTTCAATTTATTTTCAAAACTTTCTCTACATAATGTACACTATGAATCGATGCACAGTCATTCTCATTGCACAGAGATGCCAATTGGATTCTGTCTACGGCTTTGTCTTCTCTTCGTCCCTGTCAGGCGGCCCGTCCCGCTGCGGTTGACAACGACAAGATATTTGGAGTCCTCTTCGTCCACCTCTTTCGAGGGAGGGAACTCGATTCTCAAGGCCAACTGTTCAATTATGAGCACACTACTCGATCAGTCATTGTATCACCTCTAGAGAAGCCGCATCGTCTTCCGAAACCTCCGTTGTGAATGTGCTCATGCTGTTGAAAGAGCTGGTGGAGAGAGTTGTGTCGACTGACTCTCTTCGCGATGTCCTCTCGTCTTCAACACCCAGAAGTTTCATGGCCTTGCTGGAGCCGCCCGACCGGATGGTCAACTTCCTCAGGTCCTCGATTTGCTCTGGTGTCATCACCCCGCTCTTTCTCAGACGATTAGCATTTGGACTTCTTTGGAAGGCCATTGTTCTTGTCCCTGTCGCGTGTTGTTCTGTTCCTGGTCTGGACTGTTCTGTTGTGTTCTGACAGAGAGTAGAACGCCATGAAATCCAATCTATCTTCAGAAAAATACCCCGTCTCGCAGCAACAACGGGCGATTTGGGTGTCGATTAGATTGCGAGGGACGAAAGGCGCCTGTGTGGTGGGTTCATCGCAGATACACCGCTACCGCACACTTCAAACTTCCACTTATGACACTTTTTACGTCAAAAATCACCCTTATCGACTACGACGGTTGTAAATGCAGGTAAAAAATACTTTTCATCCAAAAACGAGTCCCAAACCAGATGGTGCTTTTCAAGAATCAATTATATTCAGGAAAGGTGGTGTTAATCACCGGTTGTGGTGAGGGCCATGAGAAAAGAGGTTGAATGAGAGCTGATTCGACGTGTTAGCATGGGGGAGCATAGGAGCAGCCGTAGCTCTCCAGGTGTGCCAATTGGGTGCTGCAGGTCTTGCTATCTGTGGAAGACGTGAAGAGCCATTGAAAGATGCAGCTCTTCGACTCGAGGTAATGTTCCGTTAATCCGATAGAGATCCCATCTTCGACAGAATCAATCGAAGACACCAGTCTTCTATCAGTCTTGTGATATAAGAGATCCTGATGCAGTAGAATCTTTCGTCGCGGCTGTCGTAGCAAAATTCGGTCGAATCGATGTTCTCTTCAACAATGCAGGAGGTGACTCACTCATGTGCAAGTCGATGAGGTCTCACTGCTTCAGGTCAATTCCCAGTCATGGCCGAAAACCTGAACAGCAAGGGGTAATCCACTCCACTTCTCCGTCTTTTCTAACGTCCACAGTTTCAACGCAGTCATCCGAAACAATCTCCTTGGCACTTGGAACATGACTTCATCGGTGGCTCGCCTCGCTTTCATCCCTCAATTCGAGAAGTTGACAGAGGCAGAGAAGGTGAGTGAAGCATAGAGATTCGGCTAAATGAAATCAGAAGGGCGCAAACGAAGACGACCCGACACAGTCTGTACCGTGCTGTGGACGGATCGTTAACGTGATCGCACAAATTATCCGAGGCGAGGAATGATCCGAAGGTGCTGGCGTCGCAAACTGACGAGAGACAGGCTTCCCTGGAATGGTGCACACTGGATCAGCCAGGTGAAGTGAAAGTGAAAGAGCGATTTCCTTACATCTCACAGAGCTGGAGTCGATGTGAGTTCATCATGGAGTTGATGCGAGGGAGGTCACCTGATGATGATGACAGAACATGACCAAGACATTAGCTGTGGAGTGGGCTAAATATCAGATCAAAGTGAACGCAGTGGCCCCCGGTACAATCGTCTCCACCGTGAGTGGATTCAAATTTTAAACGTCTAAAGACCACCGCAGGGCACCCAGAGGTATCCGAAAGAGATGTTAGACAAGTCCAGGAGAGTGGCACCCCTTCAGAGGCTCGGCACTTGTGAGGAAGTGGCTAACATCTGCACCTTCCTCGGTTCAGATGAGGCTGCCGGCTTCATCACTGGACAGACCTTCTACGTAGGTGGGTCGAGTCTTCCATCGTGGGGAAGCGTTGTGACGAGATCTCCAGATGGAGGCCAGAGTCTGGCAGGAGACCTCTTTGAATTTCAACCGTCCAAGCTATAAAACAGAAGCGTGTGTCTGCGTTTGCGTTTGCGGGCTCAACGGCCCCACGGGTAATATAACGATGGGGTTCACAGAAGCTTCGACTTAAGGGGTGTGGCCCCTTCTGAAACCGCTCTTGAAACTTTCACAGAATGCGACAGATCTGACAACCCCCGCTTATTCTTTCGCTCGGGAGGCAAGCAACACCACAAGATGTGTATGCCCAAACTGTTCGCTGCTATCTTCTTCGCCCTCGCGGGTATATGCGTCGCTGGAGCCATCATTGGATGTGTGGTCTTAAAGAAGGAAATCGATAGTATCAGTCGATACGATCTGAATGGAACACGTGAGTGAACGATTTAATGGATTCATCTCATATCTTTGATAGTTGCGATTGGGGACTACATATTAGATGCAAACTCTACCACCTCTAACTTGACGGTCACACTACGTAACAATGGAAACAACAACAACATCGTTAACGCTCGTTACGATTCCCCCCGAAACTCAGATCTGAGGAAGTTCATTTATGTAGATATGTGCTTCTCCGGTAGAGTTTTCGACAGGGATAATTCTTCTATCAAGATTTTCACCACCGTCACTAAACCGTACAATGGAGTGAGCAATCACAATCCGTACAAATCACTGATGCGACGGTAGACAATCATCCAGAAGATCACTCAACAATACGTCGATAACTATGTCGTCAATACCACCAACCCATGTGTCCAAATCGCCACGTGTTACTCCGCCACCACTTACTTTGGTTTCCAGGAGTCGAACACAACCGCACCATCTTCTTTCACCGTAGCTACAAATACTACAGAGAGCACTTCTATCAAAGGCAGTGAGTGACCCATCCCGTGAATCATCAACCGACACCCTTTAGACATCAAGAACGTCTGTAACGTGGGAATCCTCTACACCTACCCTGGTATCGCCATCATCGCCTTCGCTTGTGTTGCTGGAGCTATCATCTTCCTCTCTTTCGCTCTCGCCTGCGTCTTGATCGGCTTCATCAGAATGGTCATGCTCGGTCTTCTGGCCGTTCTCCTCATCGGTGCCGCCATCGCTTTCGCCGTACTTTACCACAAGATATAAAACCATTTATTTTATTTCTATCGAGGATTTCATTCCATATGCTTCTGTCATGGTTGATGAGAAATGAGGTGGTGATAGAGAAGGTGGGGAGGTGGACATCAAGTGTTCACGATGAATTTCTATTGGATATCAACCATTACGAGCAGATAATCCCGCAACAGATTACATCTTCCTTTATTCTAAAGGTAAATACAGAGATGTCTCCTCTCAATACTCGAAGACGGGGTGTACGTCCTCCCACACCACTTCTTCTTCTGCCTCCGTCACCTCTTGACCCACTTCCTCCACCACTTCCTCTTCCTTCTTCGGCTCCATCTCGTCTTGTTTCGATCCGCTAACCACCACCGCAGGGGAGAACTTGTCGATGTTTTCTTCCATCTATCACGCGTCACATTCACTTCGATCTTCATTCTCACCTCGCGTAAGAGCTGCCTTCTCAAGACTGGCATCTGTATGGACCTCGCCGTCGTGTCGATGACTTGTATGGTGTTCTTCTGTGCCAATAGATTCGCATAGAGCATGACAAAGGCGCCACAGTTGTTCGAGTCTCGCTGGTGAGGCATCCTCCCCTTTGGAAAAGCGCACCGAAACTTCCACTCCTGAGAAACAGATGAGAAGAAGATTTCGATCGATCGTTTACCTTGCCGTCCAGTAGATTGTGTTGATTGAGCCAGGTCTGCACTCGATCCGGTACTTGACTCTCGTGAGCCAGAGAATCTAAAAGTTGACAGATGCCAGTGCGAGAGGCTGCGACGAGTGTCCAATGTTGCAGCTCCTCCATGTGATAAGGGATGAGGAGGTGGCTGACGCGGCGGGTTCGAAACTCGTTCAGAGCGTTCCTTTTTTCGTCAGTCGATGTGAAGATGATGAGACGACTCACTTGACGCCCGACCATGTTGCGGCATTGTTGTGAGCGAGTGCCCATGAGGGAATGACGGCTACGTTCTCTGGGTTCTTCTCTTGTAAGATCTCCATGTAGAAGTTGACCATCTCATCATTGAACCACTCTTGTCGAGAGTTGGCCATGATCTCCAGTTGCTTCTGAAATCTGGTACGTGGATCGCTCGAGATGGGCGATTGAGCGGGGGTATCGGCGATGGAGACCTCTGAAGAGGAATCATTTGGAGGGAGACCAAAATCCGCCATGAGAGCGAGCTGTGTTCGCGTCAGAAAGATGCATCTGTGGAGGATGATTCACCTCAAGGTCTTCGAATCCTGTCTCTACCACAGGAGCCACTATCTTCTCTTGTTGTGGAGTCGGTATGAACTCTTGTGGAGTTGGTGTATTTGTATGTGAGGTCACTGTATTCTCTTGCTGTACTGAGGTGACGACCTGAAGCGCTGCAGGATTCTCTGGAGGTGCAATGCGTTGTCTCTTCCTCTCCCTCTCAATACTGTGCTCTTTGGGTGATTTGTTTGTCAGGAGACGAGGTCTGATGAACTTATCAAAGTCTTCTTCCTCGCATGGATAAAGACAATTAGCCTGGAGTAGAGAATCAGGACGAGGTGATGAAAAATTAGAATACCTCTCAGTCCAAGGCATAGTGCAAAGCCTTCGAGGTCGATATGTCACTGGGATCATACCGTGCCTCTTTTGGACGTTCTTTAATTGCAACATGCAATCACACCTGAGAACACATTTTGATTACTTCCTCCAGGTTGAGTCCTATGGCAGAGAGAGGCGATTTACACAGCGGGCATGAAGTAGGTAGACTCATCGCGATTTGTTTCTGTGATGATGGTGTCTCTCTTCCTTTTCCCTCCTTTTTCGTCAGCTCAAATAAATTCATCTTCCCAATATTTAATCTTCCACTTATTCTGATTTATTCAGAACCAGACAGACACCCTGCAGTGTCCAATGTGAAGGATGATCTTGAGTGGGAAGGTCTGCCTCAAAGACTAATCCAACCCCCGTTTTCGTGCTCCTCTCTTGTGTCGTGTAAACGGGTGTCTTGAAGGTGTTCTGCAGCTTCAACTGATGGGACTCCACCGGTATGACTTGGATCACCGGCATATCTATGAGCAACTGTTTCGGCTCTTGTCTGACCAACTTGTGCTTGACGGGGTCCCAGCCTGCACCTTCCATAGACAGACCGCTGATGTAACAGCCTTGCTCTGCCTTCGTGACGATCTCGTCGGGGGATTTGAAGGAAGTGACTTCGGTGAAGAGAGTCGTCTTGTCTAACGGCCATCCGTTCTTTCTGCAGGCGGTTTGGATGAGGGCCTTTAAGAAGGACTCTGGAACGTGTAGACCAGACAGCCAGATGACCTGGAGAGTCAGTCAATACAGCAGTGGAGGTGTTCAGATGATGATGACGTCCTTGATCGTCGTGATGGGATTGGGTGATGATGAGACGCCTACCTTTGGCTCTTCCTTGATCCAGTTGGAATATTGTTCGAAACGCTTCATGAAGTGTACGATCCAATTGGACAGACCCATCTGCGTCGAAGGTGCCCTCTTCAACCACATGGTGGGAACGGCTCCCACAAAGAGTGAGGTGGAAAACTCCTCGAGATCCGAGGATAATCCGATCTCTCCTGACAGGGCCTGCTGGAGCTGCTGTAGAGTAGACCGCATACAGTCGATCAGAATGTTGAACCTCTCTAATTCCTGGAGTAATACCACGTGAGTGGGTGATAAATTGGTCCCCAGCATCTACAACGAGTCAATCTCGTGAAACTCTACGCATCTTCTCACCTTGCTGATGGTGCTGATGTTGAATGGCTCGGGCAATCTTGATTGAATTCCCGAGGCAATGGTGGACACATATCCATCGCGGCCGACACCAGCGACACCGACCTCCTCGCTCTGCTGAGCCTGCATGAAGACGAGATTGTTCAATATCTCCGAAGAAGCGTTCGTGTAATAGCTGACTTCTGCGTTCGAATGTAAACCGAATACTTCTGGTGAATTGATGTGCGGTAGAGCTTCGATCGCTGAGACGTACTTCTGTACTGGTCCATCCGAAGGGATAGAATAGTTCACCTGTTGAGAGTGTCACGAGGAGACCACCCTCGAAAGTGTCTCACCTTCTCGTCGTTGTAAAAGTGGAAGGGTTGGAAGGTATCGAACAAGAAGTCACCCATGTACTCATCGAGGTACGTCTTCAAGATGCGACGATCGAAAGTGTCCGTAACACGTCCTCCGTACATGACCTGCTCCCTTCAGCTTCATCTTCCTTCTCTCTCTCACCTCTCCAATGAGATATCTCAGGGAACCCCAGGGTATGACCTTGTCTCGATTCTTCGTTGCCTTCGTGAGATAAGTGGACAGCAGCATGAGGGAGCTGGCGAAATCGGATTCGTTGAAATCGTAAGGGATGTTCCAGCCGATGTAACCGTACTTTCTTCTCTCCTGCACCACGGCGTGGAAGAAGGCTAAGACGAAGACGAGGGGTTTGAAGGCCTTGTGCTGACACTGACCCAACGTCTCTTCGTTGATCTTGGAATAGCTGCTGCTCATGTTGAGCTTGATACCGTTGGGAGGTTCCGTCACGACCTGAATTTATCAGATCGAGTCGGAAAGTAGGAATCACCTTCAGGGCGCGTTGTAGTATTCCAATGGGGAACTTGGGGGTGGGTTCGGTGGTCAGCCACACTCGGAATTCCTTGTGTGGTTTGTCTTGCAGTTTCTCCAGTAATTTCTCGAGGGTTCTCAGCCACGAGGTGAGCAGGTGACAGTTTTGAAGGAAGATCCATTGTCCCCTCGATGCTCCATTCTCCAAGAGAGACGCCGCGATGGGTCCTGATCGATTCAGCTGCGTGGAGCCACTTCTCCATCTCACCTTGGTTCTGTCCCAACGGATGCTCCTTCAGCTTCGTACCTCCGAATCCCAATTTTTCGGCCAGTTTTCTCACGTCACTGGCTGGATCCGCACCAGGTGACAGAATGAATATGATGGGTGCTGATGAAGTGCTGAGGTCGTAAATGTCTTGATATTTCACCACAGGAGGCTCTACGAATTTAGGGCCCATGTTCTTCGTGACGAAGAGGGTGAGAGCGTTGTAGAGACGGTCCGTTCGGAAGCATCGAACGATGGCCAGTCGTTGCATGTCCGTCAGCTCCACGTTCTTCGGAACCGGAGGTCTGACCTCCTGACACGTGTCAGTGACGTCATCGAGGATGTTGATGACGTCATCACCTCTGGGTTGTCCAGGTTGTACCACTCCTTCCATCTCGATTCTTTCATGAGGAGATTGTGCATGGCTCCCGTGAAGGGCTCTCCCAGGGTGACCAGCAGATTGAGATCTCTCCACCCTTGTTCGGGTAACCACGAGGGGAAAGGATTCGGTGATGGAGATTTCTCCAGGGAGCTGATGATGTCATCGGATAAAATATCGAGGGAAACTCACCGATTACCCCGTAAGACCATCTGGAAGAGAGTCTGATCGATGGCACCATCACCGTTCATGATGCTGACGCACATCTGGAAGGCAAACATCAACTTGTGCCTCTCGAATAATCCCATGCAAGTGTACTGGAACACCTGATCACATCAGCATGAACCTATCAACGTACCTCACCTGAGTGGTCAGGGTGTCGACGATGTTTCTCAGTCTCTTCTGCAGGTTGGTATCGTAAGCGGCTATACCGAGAGACTTTCGGTATACATCCAAGAAAGAAGACAGGGCGTACTGGTACATCTCGTTGACCGAATTGAGGGTAGATAAGACAGAGAAGATGATGGCTCCACGCTTGGCCACGGGAGTGTAACCCTCCCTCAATCTCTCGATGTCCCTTGCCGTATTCTTCGCTTCCTCTAGTTTTCCTGCAATTTCCACCGATTTCTCCTTGGTTCCCTCCAGCGTGGCGATGAGATCACTGTTATCCAGCATCTGTCCAGTCGAAGAGGCAAGCTCGGCCAGCAGTGTGTCTTCAAAGTCCTATTCGAGTGAATCTGAAGAACTACCTCTACCTCCTCACCTTCAGCAGGGCACGATTCTCACTCATCTCTGCGACGAGAGTCTCTCTCCTGTGCTCCGTCTCGGGCTGTTCGAAACCAACGACGACGTTCAAGAGTTGATCTTGGAGGCCGAGTTGAGTGACGTTGAAATTAACGACCATGGTCTTTCCAAAGATACCGGGGGCGTAGTTGGGATTGCCAATCTTGGTGGTCATGTACAATCGGAAGTTGTCGTTCCAATCGACCTGTACACGTCAGATCGATGTGGATGATGCGTGACATCACCTCCTTGTCACCCAAACGAATGATCTTTCTCGATCCGATGACCTTGATGTTCTTGTCGAGGACAACATCGAGTAGGGGATCGATGTATTCGTCCACACCTTCGATGAGCATGGGGACACCAAAGGTGATGCTCAGCTCCAACTGTTTCGCGAAATCTGCATCGTGGAAGGTTCGGATGACCAACTTGTGTTTCGCTTCCTTCTTGATGATCCAATTCACCGCTTGCATCTGTGGATCGATACACAGAGGCCACCTGTACCATTCAGAAGAGCTATAAATGATCATAGACATACCGACTGGCACGAGTGGTGACAAGTCCATTCTGCACCGACAGCTCATCGTTGGGTAGACCCTCTGACATCCATTTCGAGATCTAACCACGTCATTCTCTCCTCTTCATGCATCTCTCACCTCCACTTGATCCGTCAAGAGATCTTCCACCTTGTACTGATCCGACAGAGGGATGTTCTTCCCGATGACATCGTCCTTCCACATCTGCATCATCTCCTTCCTCAGCTCGAAATTGAAGGGTCCGGCGTAGGACAAAAAGGCGGCGGCCACGAGACTGTCACCCACCAGTCGGTGTTTCTTATCGGACAGTACTTCCATTTCCTTCGCCCATCTGACCCTCTCTGTTCCAAGGCCTGAGATGAGTTTGCTGGCGGCCACGAGACGCTTCTCCATGAGTTCAGCTTGCTCCCTCAATTCGGCCTGTTCGGCTGAACCCTTTGCGTATTGTGCCTCGAGGGTGAAGAGCTCTTCTGACAGGGCGGTGATCTCAGATTTGATCTGATCGAGATCTCTCTCGTTCTGCATCTGATTCTTCTGGGCCATCTCTACGTTCTTCCTCTTGGGGATGACGGATTTTGCCACGTTGTAGTACTTGATCATGGCCAACACCCACACGTTCAAGCCGTTACCTGCGATGGAAATCGACTCCATCTGAGTTCCCGCGTCGATCTTCTTCAGTAGATCTTTCACCGCCTTCACTTGTTTCTCCGAGATGGTGTCGGGGTTGAGGTCCGTCAGCTGATTCAAGAAACCGGTGGAGGCCATCATCGTCTTCGCTCCCTTCCACGATGCATCCTTGAGGCCCAGTAAGATGCACACACACTGAGCCACCAATTGTACGGCCTTGTGGGGTGTTGCGAAAGACCTCAGCTCAGTGACGTCTGCCTTGGATAGATTCTGCAGGGCCGCACGAGCTTCGGCCACCATGGGAAGTGCGGCCTCCAAGCTGGATTCGGCTTCCGTCTTCTTGGTTAAGATCTGGGCTTGCAGTTCCTTCAGCTCCCTCTCCTTTGCGGTGGCGAGGGCCTGCTTGACTTGTACCTTCGCCTTGTTCTCCGAGATGGCCACCAGGAGGTGGTTGTTCACTTCTGCTTTCTGATCTACGATGATCTTCTGGGTGACCAACTTGGTGTTCAGCTGATCTAAATAGACGGCAGCTTCGATCAATTTCTTCAGACCTCCGTCGAAGCGTTTGTGAGCGTCTGTGATCTTCTTCTTGTTGTCTCTCAAGAGTTCGATGTACTTGTTGATGTAATCCAAAAAGTTTGTGGGAGTGACGTAATTGTGTCGATGGAGTCTCTCCAATTTCGCACAGAAACCAGAGATGGACAAGTGAGTGCCCACCACATGGAAGATGACCTGGATGACGTCATCGTATGTTCTGTTGGGAGGATCTCACCTGTTCTCTGTACTGTTCCGGTACACCCGATTGTTCGTCACCCAGCAGATTCGATGCCACTGCCTTCAGTGCTTGCTCTGGCCACTTACTGAACCAATCTACAACGGTGTTGCTGATCAATCCGGGGAAATTTCTGCATCTCTTTCGCAACAGCTCTCCTGGGCTCATGCACAGGATGATGTGGAGGTTGTTACGGCAACGGTTGATGAAGTAATTCCAGCAGTTCTCACGGCTGTCGGGTATTCTGGACTTCACAACTTCGTCTCGAATGACGTTGATGACGCTCTCCTTCTCTTCGTCTGTCAGCATGGCGGGAACCATACCGGAGGTCAACATGTTGTTGATGATTTCCAGGAAACCTGGGAGGGTGAGATTCCGGTGAAATGTCGAATTACGTACCCTCCTTCACCACTTGAGATTCGGTGAATAGGAAGACGGTCTCCTTGTTTTCGATACCCAATATCGTGTACAGTTTTTTGAGATCCTCTTTCAGATTGTTCTCATCGTATCCCTTCGATATGACCACCTCGAACAATTGGAATTTAGCCACGAAGGAAGCCAGTCTGGCCAGAGACTGTTTTCCACTTCCAGAGATACCAACCAGGAGGGCGTGACCTCTGGGCCTTCGGATGACTCTGAGAATACGCACGAGATGTTCGATGGCATCGTCAAAGAGGACCAGACTCATCGGGTTGTTCTTCTCGTTGTAGTTGAGTAAGGCATCCTCGAAAATAGGTCTCGCGGCGTCGTATGTGACGTAGTCCTCGAAAATGCGGACATTGTCGTCCAGCACCTGACCAACGTCAGTCTCGGCCGACGTTCTTTACCTCACCTTGAAGTCACCGAAGACCAAGGGATTCACCAGTGCAGAAGCAGCCTCTTCAGGGAAGAACTCTTGAACGAGATCGCAGATGGTGCTGCTGACAAACTGGCGGTCTTCTTCGTTGATGAGACGATCGTGGAAGACTCTCATGCACTCTTGTCTCCAAAGTCGGACCATGGAGGCAGGCGAGTCGAACTTGTCGATGGTGGAGATGCATAGACCTTCAAAGATCCTCGATATGTCTCGAATGTTGAAGATGTAGTGGAACTTGGAGGGAGTGGGCAGCAGGCTCTTCGTGATGATGTCGTACAACTTGAGAGTCACAGTTGTCATCTTGGCCCCGACTTCTTTGATTGATTCGGAGAAAGGCTCCAGATGCTCCTCCAATACGGTGGAGAAGATACTACCCATGTCAGTCGAAATCTCCGTGAAATCTCACCGGTTCATCGTCTGGGCAGATGGGAAGGGAATGTTGATGACACAGAAGGCAGAGATGAATCGTGGATCTACAATGTTTCTACCACCACCGGGTGGACCCATGGCCGCGACAAACTGAACGTTTCTCATGTTCTTCCAGTTCAACTCTTTTCCTCGATCGTACAAGCCTCCCTTCTCGATGAGCAGCTTGAGGAGGGCGATGGGCTGCTGCGTGCCGTACTTGTCCACCGTGGGCATGTTGAGATCGTCGATGAAGATGACGAGTTGTTTGCCGGGGGATGGGCCGTATGTACCTTTCGTCCACCTCTCCACGTTGTACTCGATGGTCTGTTGTAGATCCAAGCTCGTGGTACGACTCGAGAAATTGATGTTGAGTCGAACGTAACGATCTTGGTCTAATGATTGCGTGTAGTTGTTCACCATCATGGTCTTTCCGGTACCCGATTCACCTGAAAGGGTCACGTGACCGTACGTAACGTGAGATCTACACTCACCGATGAAGAGTACGGGGACCTTGGCAGACATGGCGGTGTTGAGGAACCAACTGCTCCTCACCGTGTCCAACGTTGGAATGAGGATCTCGTGGAACTTCTGCTTCTTGGATGGTTTGTACGGTGTGATCTTGGATATCCAAGGCTGCCACCTTCCCTCTTCGCTCGAGAAACAATAATCGTAGAGTGTTCCAGACAGAGGTAGTGTACCTATCACATCAGAATGTTTGAAGGGATTAGATGTGCTCACCGGCCATGACATTACCCTCTTGGCCTTCGGTGAGGGGCCAGTCAGAGATGGACTTGACGTGCTTATCGAATGCAATTCTCGATTCCTCCTCCAAAGTGGCACCGAGAGACCACACGAGGGCGAAGATGAAGAGACTCTCTATGACTCTGTGTTCCAGCACGTCGTTCTCCTTTGTCAGTAGAATGGAGAGGATAGTACACAGCTGCTTGATCATGGCTACCGGGATGATCGGAATCACCGTGCGCAATCGATCCAATGACAGTCCATTGGAAGCACCTGATACACTTCAGTGAGATTTCGGGTAGAGTTTACACTCACCTTCGAAGATGTAGTCGATGGTGGGGGGCACGTACTTTTCAAACAGAGAACGCAACGTGTCGGCTTCGTTCTTGTTTCGCTTGGCCATCCAAGAAGCAAAGTAAGGATGATATCCCGTGTTGAGTGGATCGATGTAGACCATTCCACAGCGACTCACCGTGGCAGGTGAAGCGTGCCTGAGATCCGACACCTCGAAGAGGAGGGAGCACTGTCTCTGCAGCCGAATCCTCTCTCCGTTGGGTAGGGTGAGCAACTTGTTGTCGTCCATGACGGAGTTCATGTTCTCCACCCAGATGGCATCGACGTCACCGTCGAACACGATGTACTTTAGATCTTTCTTCTCCGTGGGCTTGTTGCACTCTCTGATCGACATGAGAAGGAGAAGGAAAGAGAAAAGAAATCACCTGAAGATGTTGGAGAGTAAACCATCGGTCCAATCTCTCGTGTTGGGATCTAATACACCGTACAATTCGNAGGGTGAGCAACTTGTTGTCGTCCATGACGGAGTTCATGTTCTCCACCCAGATGGCATCGACGTCACCGTCAAACACGATGTACTTTAGATCTTTCTTCTCCGTGGGCTTGTTGCACTCTCTGATCGACATGAGAAAGAGAAGGAGAAGGAGAAAGAGAAGAGATCACCTGAAGATGTTGGAGAGTAAACCATCGGTCCAATCTCTCGTGTTGGGATCTAATACACCGTACAATTCGTTGACAGTTTGGGCCTTTGGATTGAGTACGTACAGTTTTGTCGGAAGTCCGATGGCCGTCTGGGCTCGGGCTAAGGTCTCCAAGACGACCGTTTTACCTGAAATTTCGTGAGGAATTTGGAGATTCGGAGGATTCACCTCCACCGGTGGGACCGACCAGCATGCTGGTATGTCTCGTCTTCATCGTTTCGTACAGCTGTCAGTCTGAGTTCTCCACTACATTTCACCGACGTTCACCTGCATGACCTTGTCCACTTGATCGGGAATGACTTGATAATCGTGTTCCTTCAGTGTGGTTTCGATGGCCTCGAATAACACTTGATTCTTCGCCTTCGGTACATCTAATCCGGGGAAGAGATCGTTGATGAGTCCGTTGAACAACGCAGCATCTTCAAAGACGAAACGAGGCAAGTTCATGTCTTTCAGTGCCATGACCAGAACCACCTGAAGAGGTCATCTCAAGATCGTTCC
The DNA here is from genome assembly GCA_003024175.1 of Planoprotostelium fungivorum. NCBI lineage: Eukaryota > Evosea > Variosea > Cavosteliida > Cavosteliaceae > Planoprotostelium > Planoprotostelium fungivorum. Next base: position 83,304 of record MDYQ01000108.1, read on the forward strand.
ACACGTCGATCACCTGCTCTCCCAGCTCGGCGGCCTCCCTCTTTAGAGATCCTGCCCTCACTAGCACGGCCTTGAGTGCACGGAGACCAAAGTCGTAGTGGAACTGCTTGGATAACTGCTCCCTCGCCACCGAGTACAACACGGTCATCTTCCTCGCCAGTTGTTTCGCCTGCGTGAAACCTATTCTACGTCACACTTTTCTCTATCGAATTGGATCACCTTCAGAGAACAACATGATCTCGCAGATCAGCTCGAGATCGGGGACGACCATGACGACTGGACGGAACAGGGCCTTGAGGTTGTCGGGTAATTCGGTTCTTCCGGCATAATGAGGATTCATCGTGATGAATATTCCAGCCTTCATGTCCAGGGCGATGTCGTTGCCTTCGAAGGGAAGTCGACTGAGACCATTTCTCATGGCATTCTGGATCGTCTTGATCTGAACCGAAATGACAGAGAGGACTTCGGGGTCGATACGGTTGAACTCATCGAAACAGCCCCAGCCTGTCACTCGTCAGTGACGTGGAATGATGTCACGCCACGTCATCACCTCCGCATTGTACGAGACCGGAGAAGATACTGCCCATGGTCGAGTAATCGAGACCTTCGCTGCAGTTGAACACGATGCAGTGTAGTCCGAGTGCTTTGGCCAAATCCTTCACCGTCTCCGTTTTTCCGGTACCAGCGGGGCCTGATGGTGAGCCACCCAACTTCATAGATAAGGCTTGAGTCAATGTCATGATGCATCTCTCAGTGAGTGGAGTGACCACGAGCCTGCCAGATAAACCGAGGTACTCGTATCCGTAATCGAACGACCCGTTGCACTGTCGGACTTGTACGTCGTCGATCTGCTTGTCCCAATAGTAACGGAGTTGGGACTCCCACTCGAACTCGCGAGCATCCAAGATGGAATCTTTGACGAAACGCTCGATGACGTCACGCTGGTACACGTCGATGATGATCAACGTGTTGACCTGCTCGCGTCAGATTCGGAATCTCCGTGAGATTTCACCTTGATGCGGTCGTTCTCGGTCAGGTCCTTCCTGACCTCTCCAACGAGCTCGATCAGTCGTGACGCCAATTTTGCGCTCAATTTCTTCATGGCGTATTTGTCTCCCTCTCGGATCTGCTGGAACGTGTCCTCTACCTCCCACGTCCACCACACTTGACTTCCCAGCAGTGTGATCATTCCCGGATAAGAGTACAGCCACTGCATCCTCTGTGTCTTGGGGTAGAAGAAGGTCGCCTCCTTGGCCGTGGCTCGCAGAGTTTTTCTCATCTCCGCCTCTACGGCTGACATCCACGATTCGACTTGTCCTTCGACGAGGACGGGTTGCCTCAGAGTGATCGCCTCTCCCTATCACCGTCAACTTCATCTACAACCCGCCAGGATGATTCACCTGAGAGGAGATCATTCCAACGACGTTCCTCGTGTTACGGCTGGATCCGAATTTGAGAGCGATGACATTATCAAAGAGTTTGATCATGTGCTCCTGCACGTTCGTGGGATCTTGACTACCAATGATCGAAAGCAACTCATCATCCGAGATGAAGAAGAACCTGGGAAACGAATTCCTCTTGGTCAAGAGGTACTCGGACAGACTCTTCTGGCAGGTCTCCAGCTGCACGGCCAGACTCTTCAGTAGCTCCAGACGGTCCATCTGACAAGCCTCGAGAACGAGAGTGTTCTTTGCGGTCTCCATCATGATCTTCTTGAAGGTCTTGTCCACTCTCTCGAACCGCTTCGCTTCTTCGGGGAGTTGTAGACGGATGTCGTCGGCCATGAAGATGTTCTCGAGGTACATCCACTTCCTCTGCACTAACATCCACACTTCGGTGACCTGATTATGTCACGATCTACATCGTTGTAGAGAGTCACCTCGGCGATGAGAGACAAAGTTTTCTCCCATTTCTGTACGGTGGTGATGAATGGGGACACGTATCGTGATGCACCCATGCTCTGTAGACTCATCGAGTTGTCATCGTATAGGACAGTGATCTCGTCGATGCTCTTCAAAATGTGGCCCTTGTCTTCACTTCCCTTGGCGTATTTCTGTATCTCGAATCGAATGCTCTTCCACGTGTCGGCGATCTTGGAGATACCGGCCTATCGAGTCAGTTCGATGAGTCAAGTGATCTCTCTTCACCTCGATGCTGAGCTCTTTCGATGCGGCGGATGTGATCTCCTCGATCTTATCTGCGTACATGTGCAGCTCCATCTTGAAGATGGATTCGAGGGTGAACGTCTTCGAGTTGGTCTGGAAGGACTGACCGGTCACCTCCATGAGACTCTTCCAGTGTCGGGGTCTCAGGGCCTCGTTCTTCAGATGGCGGAAGAGTGGAATGGACTCTTTGAAGCTCTGGATGAGGGTGGTTACGATGCTGTAAGGACGATAGTTCTTCAGCTCCTGTGGGAAACGCTTCAGCTTCCCGACAAAGTCTTCGATTCCTTGGGAGAGGGCTTCGATGTCCAAGTCCACCCAGAGTGTGTTGGCCCATCGATTGATGGCCTCCTTCTGATCGTAGTACAGAGAATAAATCTTGGCCAGACCTGGTGTCTGTTGAGAGGGTGTCTCTTCACACGATCATTCGTCACTCACCTTCCAGCTCGTTCTCCATCTCGATGAGCTCGGGGTATGATGTGATGGAGAGATTGAACAGCTTCTCGGCCAAGACGAATCCGTCTCTGATCTTACCGTATCTCTGCAGTTCCTTCTGATACTTCTTCACCAACTCTAAACCGTAATCCATCTCGATATCGTTCGATCCTGATTGAGATGAGAAAAAAGAAGCCGGGAGCGGGTATCGATCACCTGGTCCGTTCTGTTGGAACATCTGCTTGAGCTTGTTGACTTTGCTCTGGAATTTCTTCACTTGCTTGATGGTGGTCTCAGTGAATCTGGACTTGACGGCAACTAAGCTCTCATCCACTTCTCTCGCTCTCTTCAATAGATCGGACCAAGTCAACGGTAAGCGATGGACCGTCTCGATCTCAGAGGAGGGTATGACAATGTTGTACATCTGAAGGGTGCGGTATCTCTCTTGGATGTCGGATATCTTGATCTCCATGTCCATCGAACTAGTCCACACCTACCGTTCGTCAGCTTTCGTCGGCATTCAGATCTGATGATGAACGGAATAGATGATGTGATGTTGATGTGATGTCGATGTGATGTCGATGTGATGTCGCTCACTTGATCGATGACGTTGAGAATAAACTTGAGATCATCCATGGTATCAGGAATTCGACTCAGATCTCCCTCCACCCGACTGAATGCCTCGATCAACTCGTCCAGATTCGCCTTCACCGAAGTGTGGAGCAACCTCCCTATAGAATGAACCCACGACGACGTCTCACTTCGAATGGCCGCCTCCAGCGGAACACAAGACACTCTCAGAAAGTTGATGTCCTTCTCGGTCGACAGGGCCTCCACCTCCATCCCCATCTTCGAGTAGAGGAGCAGCTTCGAATCGTAATCGACTACGGAGGGATTCTTCTGAGCAAACTTGTCTAGCGTGGGACCCTTGTCCATCTTCCAGAGGGGTTTGAATTTCTTCCAGCCGTCGAGATACTTTGAAAGGCGAGCGAAGGTGCGATTGACACCTTGGTTGAACTGAAAGATCGTCTTGATGATCTGAGGGTTGACCGAGATGTCCGTGAAGAAAGAGAAGACGATGACCTACGACGTCAATCCACATCATCCGATTCTCCTCACCTCTTCATCTTCCCCTACTACCTGGGGAGGTGTCTCCATGCAAGTACCGTCCATCCATCGGTAGAAGGGTCTCGTGCATTCGATGATGTTCCTGATCATCTTACCCGATATCTTTGACACCTCGTTGAAAGAAGGTGAGACGATGATTTCGGGTGCAGACAGAGATGCGGTGATCTGAAAGACGATGGGTGAATGATCCGTCGACTCTTCAGAGGTTCCGGAGATGTTCCACAGGGATTGGAGGATGTTGAGGTTGCACAGGACCATTCGATTGAGAGCGTTGAAGACTCTCCTCTCCCAGAATTGATAGTAAGACTTCATGCGGGGGGATGCGAGGGTGTTCTTGTGTTCGATGATGCCTTCAATCTTTCCCAAGAGACTTCCGATGGTCTTGTACTTCTTCACGATCTCCTCTACCACCTACAGATGGGGTCACCGTCTGAACGGTGTGGATGAGATTTCACTCACTTTTCCGTTCTCCTTCTCCATGGCATCGAGGAACTCTTGAAGGTCTAAGAGGTCGATGGTGGAGTGGGAGAGGGAGGGAGGGAGACGCAGTACACCGTCTTTCACTTGGATGTCGGTCCTCGTGTTGAGGTAAGGAATGAGAATGGCATTCGCGATGGATTCCACGACGCCTCCGATCTGTCCCAAATCGATCAGATGGTTTTGGGACGTGACAGATCTCACCATAGATGCGTTCTTCTGGATCTGGTTGACGATGGACTGAAATTTGCTGATCTCTTGATCACATCGTTTGATGAAATCTGGGATGCCTAAAGAATTCCAATTGAGAGATTCAAACCCTGGTCTCAGAACGGTATTCAGCTCGTTGAGAATGGGGGTCAGTAGAGGCCATTCTGCCGGTGAGATCTTCTGCAGAACTGCGTTGTAGTTCCTCAACATGTTCTTCAGGCTGTCGACGTATCTTCCGAATTTCTCCTCCTGTCGACACTTGAGAAATCTCTCAGAAATCTCGCACTCACCTGCAACGTTACGTTCAATGCCGTCTCGGGTACCTTGAATCCCAGCTGGTCCAAATATTTGGTCTCCCTGATGATCGTCTGTAGATCTGGGTGAAAATTGATCTCGAACATGGGCCGTGCATTCTTCGCATCGACGATGCCATTCTTTCCATCGATGATGTCTTTCGGCCTCGTATCTACCAACACGGAATTTTTCAAGAAACCGAGGGCGATAGCCTCCACCGTCTCACTCCACTGTTTGAATTTCTACCCTCCGTCAGGAAAGTTTCCAGATTATTTCATCTACAACTCGCCTGTGCTTCGTACTCCCTCATCATTTTACCCAATATGAGGTATTCCTTCTTGACTTGATTTCCCGCGTCGGTGTCCAGCATTTCAGGTAGAGATTTAAAGCGTAGGATGGGTCTCTTGATTCTCTGAAACAATCCCTTGCACCAGATGATGGCCCCCGCCACCGGTGGTTGGTTCTTCGCCAGAGGTGGACTGTTCATCTCCTTTTCAAAGATCTCTCTCACTCTCTGCAGCTCGATCGTGTATCTGTATGTACTGTCAATGGACGCTCCATCGCACATCCATCACCTCTTGAGTACGTCCGAGAATTTATCCATCATCTGTTTGTTGATGACGGGACGTGATTTGAGGTTTTTAAAGTTTTGCAAGAGTTCGAATGCACCTTCGGCCGATCTCAAATTATTGAAAGCCGCATCGATGAATTGCTTCGTCATGTCTTCGATGGACAAGACGTTCTCGTTGAATCTTCCCATGACTGTCTCCCAGCTGGTCTGGTATCTCTTGTCGAATACCTGTTGTTGTCAGAGATGGATGTGAAGAGAGGGTACCTCAAAGTTGACCGACTCGATAGAAGAGATCATCTCTTCGACTCGGAGCAACACTTGATCGATCCTGTGGGAATCACCAGTGACAGCTGTTCACGTCAGATCTTCCCACCGATCCTCCATCACCCTTCAGCTCCGGACCCAAAATGACGTGAAATTGCTCCAACACGGCCGACACGTCCATGAGGTCAGCACATCTCTCAGCCATGTAGTCCGTCTGATCGAACATCTTCTTTCTGTCAAACTCCCAGCGATCATCACTTCCGGACTGCTCGATCTTCTCCCGAACTTCGAAATACGTCTCCTTCCACTTTTCTAGGACGTCTCTCGCCTGCTGGATCTTTCTCTTTCCTTCGTTGTCTCTCAGGACGTTGGCCACGTTGACGGACTATCGATCGATTTAGAGGGTGAAGGTGAAAAATTGCGTCTCACCTCTGAAACTTTGTTGGAGATCTCCCAGGCGATCCTCTCCAAGAGGGGTGTCATGTATTCGTCTCGGTTGTAATATCTGACCGTGATGTGAGATGATGAGAGTTTGTGGTGGCATCACCTCGAGATGATCCACACCATTCGGAGGGCGTTCATCATGGAGGGAAGTGTCTCTTTGATGGTGACGAGTGTACCCTGAGCGATGTTCTTAAAATGTCTTTCCAGAGTGGTCAGAAACTTAACATTGTCCTGTGCTTCGAAATGCAGTTTCTGTAATTCGCTCGTCACGGTGATGAACGTGTTTCTGGCGGGAGAGTCTCCATTGGCCTGTCGAAACATCAGCGACATCCAACTGGAAATGCATCTCACCACTTCTAGCACATCGAGCATCTTTTTCAGCAAGGGATTGTTCAACTGCTCGTAAAGAGTGTTATATACTGCATTTCTCGCTCGCCAGAACTCGATCTCGGCCATTGGACCATTTCCCTTGGGTTGTTTGTTGATCTCTCGTTCCGTCAGACTGGCGA